>JAMBUN010000041.1:0-94664 GCA_030271035.1 Microascus cirrosus
GCGGGCGCATGGGCGGGCGGGAAGGGCAAGGGGGAGTAAGATACTGCACGGCATATTTGTATACGGCATACGCTTTTTTTTTTTTTTTTTTTTTTTTTTTTTTTTTTTTTTTTTTTTTTTTTTTTTTTTTTTTTTTTAATTTTTTTGTACAGTATAATGGGTCCTATGTTTTGCTGTATCGTTGGGCGGGCTGTTTGTTATCTCTGTCACATCTCAAGCCGCAGGGTGCTCGGGTCACACCTCCGGGGGTCCGCAACGTCCTTCACCGGGTTCACAAGAAGTTGACAAACAGGTGAGTGTGGTTTCTAGGGGAAGGAGTCACGGAGTCGGTAAGGTTTCCCTTGACGACCCGCTGACGGGTCGCGTTCGCCTTCGAGGTGCCACGACGGCGTCTCGAAACGCTACACCAGTTGCTTCCCCTCCGTGAAATCAGGTCGGTGAGGTAGACTCTCGGGCAAAAGCGTAAACAAAAGCCACGAGCATAAATACGTGAGTGGATAGGGTATCACACCGGCCTTTTGCCTCTCACCACCTCCGTTGAGTAGCATCTGGGCCACAATCATGAACACTGCGCGGTTCTTCATCCTCGGCGCCATGGCCGCGAGTATCACCATGGCCCTCGACGCCCGCCTCGCCGGGCGCAATCTCGACCTCTTCTTCCCCAAGACGGCGAACAAGACGTCCGCATGTCCACCTACACGGCCCGAGAGCTGCGACTGCGAGAGGTTCCGGGACAAAGATAGCGCAAAGTGAGACGCACCCACCCCCCCCCCCCTTTGCCTCTCCTACCCCCTTCCTTCCCTACCGATCCGGTCGTTGGTTCGACCTCCGCTTGAAACTAGTCCTTTTCTCCGCCCTTGCTCAACCACAGCTGACGCGAAAAGGTATTTCCAGTGTGCGACGGATCCCTTCTGCGAGCGCTGCGCCCACCACTGGCACACATGAACAAGACGACGACTTCACAATGGACAAAAAGGAAAAGAGTTCCTCAACACCCATCCGTACAGATGTTATTACAATAATAATACAAATGCCTTCTATACCGTCCCATGCATCGCCCATCCAGAGAAGAGATTCAACCTCGCAGTCTCCCAAAAATCCATCATACACCCTCATTTCTTCTCCCCATCCTCCTTCTTATCCCCCACAAACATTCCAGACATGCTCCCCATCATGCTCTGCATCGCCTCCTGCTGCTGCTTCTCCATCGCCTGCTGCTGCTCCTTTAAATACCTCTCCCCATTCTCCTTAATATCCGCCTCTAGCGCCTCCACGTACCTCCTCCCCCTCTCCCTCGCCACATCCTGGATCATCTTGCCCTGAGCGTACGCCTCGCTCGGGTTCTGCTCCCCCTCGGGCTGCACCAGCATGCTCATGTTCGAGCTCTTCAGCCCCAGCATGCCGCCCAGGAAGCCGACGCCAGATGACTTAGAGGCCTTCTGCGCCTTGACCCGCTTCTGGAACTCGGCCCGCGCGAGCGCCTCGCGCCTCGCGAACTCGGTCGGGATGTGTTTTCCTTCAAAGGACTTGAGGACCTTGCGCACGTCGTCGTACTGCATGGTGTGGATGTACTCCAGGAAGGGGATTAGCGAGACGAGGTCGGCATTCTTGGGGTCGCCGTCCCATTTGGGGAGCACGATGGCATTCTCCGGCTGCGCGCTGACATGGGCCTTATCGGTGTCGAGGATAATAACCTTCGATAGGTCGCGGTTCAGGTAGGCGAGGTCCTAGGTACTTTGTTAGAGACTCGCCTCTTTTTCCTTCTCCAGTTGTGTTAAGAAATAGGGGCAAGACACACCTTGACGAACTCGCCGTCCTTGTACTTGGTCGCCTCCCGGAACAAAGGAAACATGATCATCTGGAACGGGTCCAGCTTCTGAATAACCGGCAGTGCCACCGCGCTCGGCACGGTCGTGAACAGCACCAACTCGTAGTACTGGCTCAGATACCTCAAAAAGTAGTCCACACCAGGCCTCTTCGCGACCCTCCAGCCGTGCTCCCTACTCCACTCACTATGCACCAGCATGTCCTCCAGACTAATACAAAGCGTGTACGGCTTCTCCAGCATGGGGTCCACCTTGGGAAGCAGCGTCTCGAACGCCGGCTCCGCGAAGTAGGTCACCACGCCGTTGTATCGCGCCACGGCGCGCTTCCACCACGCAACGGGCGACCAACCCGACGGCGCCTCGGCGTACTGCTCCGCCTCGGACTCGTCGAACTCGCGGCCCATGTAGGCGAGCGTGCCCGCCATGCCCGCCAGCGCGAGGATGAAGGACCACTTTGCGATGGACTCCCGCTTGCGGTCTGAGGATGAGATGTAGGCCGATTCAGGAAGTTCGCGGCGCCCGTCTTCCTCCGGGGGGCGGGTGAGAGGGTCGCGCGTTTTTTGGCTGGCCTCGTACTCGAGGGTTGAGGGGATGCCTTGCGTGAGGTCCGGCAGGGGGAATCCCTTGCCCTGCCCCTCGCCCTCCTGTTCCGCAGGCATCTCGCCCTCAGACTTCTCGGGCTCCGTCGACTTGTTGTTCCCCGGCACGGGCTTCGAGTCACCGGGACCCGGCGCCTGCTTCTTTGCCAGGCTCCGCGTGTAGGCGAAGGTCCGTGGCCTCGCGACGTAGAGCCCTGCCGAGAGCACGGGTGTCGACATCCGGGTGGCACCCGCGCGGGCGAGCCCGACGGCTAATCTCGAGATCATGGCGGCGGTGTGGGTTGAGTGATGGGACCGGTTAGGGGAGGTTACCTGTATCTCATGACGAAAGCTTTTTTTGGGCGCTCTTCTTTTCATTTCTTTGGCGCGCTGTACAGGGGTGTTTTAGCCGGAGTTCTCGCGGAGTGGTTCGGTGGTTTAGTCATCTGGACAGGACTCCGCATTTTACGTCACAGGCCCTTGGAGAGACCGTCAGGGAAAGAGCCTGAAGGAGAGTAGCATAAAAAACGAGTTATTATTTCGGTCAAACTAATACCAGCGTACATTGTAGAAGTGAGAAGTGAGTAGCGAGCCTTAAAGAAAGAAAAAGAAAGAAAAAGAAATAACAATGTCCGAACTGGTCCCAAAATCCTATAATCCCAGTAAAACCGTAGGCCCATCCAGTCACAGAAAACTCCTTTACTAAACGGTAATGTAATCAACCAACGCCATGTTCTCAAAGCCAATGACAGCGGCGTCGAGGTCAGCCGGTTCCGGCTTCGTGTTGACACCGTTCCAGCCCCTGTCCGGGCCCCACGCCAGCTGGTGCGCCGGGGAGATGCTCTTGAGCAAGCCCTGCATCATGGCCCCCGAGATCTTGACGCTCGGAAAGGCGTCAAACTCTACGACCTCAATGCTTGGCACCGACGCGAGGATCTCCCTCATCAGGCGGCTGGAGAACTCCTCGTAAAACCCGTCTGCGCGGCGGAACCCCTTCAGCGCGTTGTCGCTAGGGTCGATCTCGACGTACACCCGCAGCTTCCTCGCCCGCTCGCAATGCCTTAATCCCAGAGCATCATTGACGACCCAGCCACGCGGCGGTGCGTTGAAGCCAGGCCCGAGGCGGAGCTCGAGGCTGCTGATCCAGGCGCGCTGGTTGGGGGAGAGGCGGGCGAGGAGGGGCTTCTTGGTCTTGAGGAAGCGGCCCGGGTGGACGGGAAAGACGCGGAAGGTGAAGCGGCCGTAGAAGAAGGGGGCCGCCTCGTGGTAAACCTGGCGGCAGGCGCGAAAAAGGGCCAGCTTCCGGTAGATGCGGCGGTAGTTGTCGGGTTCGAGATCGATCACGGGGCCGCAGCCGGCGAAGTGATAGTCGTAGACGCGCAGCCTCAGCTCGGGCGGCAGGTCGAGGAAGTTGAAGCCCTTAGGTTCGGGATCGGCCTTGTTGGGCTTTGGGGGGTCGTCGGACTCGTTCTCGGAGGGATAGGCGGAGGGGTAGGCCGAGCTGAGGGGTGTGGTGAGGGCCGACTGGGCCGGTGTGGGGAGGGCGTCGGGGATGGGCGTCGGGGACCCCCTTGACGCCTTGGAGCGGCGCGCCATGACGGAACGGTGAGGTGTATATCGCTCTTCAGGCGGAGTTCACGACGGCACAGGGTGTGTATTCTCCCAATTTTTCGAGAGTTGTGGCGTAGCGCCGTGGTCGGGGGATCTTCAGCGTGGTGCCTTCGAAGGGACTTGGTGCGACGGTGGCGACGGACAGAACCGGGCTCGCGGGGACGTAAAAAACCCAGAGGGTGGTTCCATATCGAGCGTGTGAAAAATTTTTGCTGGGGAAGCCACCCTCTAGAATGCAGCACTCTTGACGGCCATCTTGATGGTTTTTCTGCGGTAAGTTGCGAGTCTTGCTTGGTAGTCTGTTCGTTTGCTTCGTCGGGGTGTGTCACGAAGATAGAACGGGGGGGGGGGCAGAGAGTGGAAGACGGCGGGGACGGGGAGCGCGGAAAGGCAATGGGGTGACGAGTGGGGACTCGGCGAGGGTGGGGAATGGTCCAATGGGACACGTGAGCTCTTACCCCGGGATTGACCTCACAGCGGCTTGCAGATGCGACAGTACACAGTGCAGGGGGGACATGTCGTGGAATTGATGGGAATCGATCGAAGGGTTTCCATGCGTCGGGCTTGCAGCCTGGGCGTGAGTCAATTGGCTGTGCAGTGGGAGCATGCGGGGAGCCATTTGTTCCATTGCAGCTTTACAACGGGATTGTCGGGATGCCGGGGCAATGGCGGTTTGGATCGAGATGGAAAGCTCACTGGACGAGGATGCAGCGTTCATCACTACCCGTCTTTGTCCGCTCGGCTCGAGAGTCCCGTCAATTTCGTCCCCGGACCCCCGCATCCCCTAGTCTTTGACTTTCCAGCCGTACCTGCAGGTCCTGCGTCCCCAACATCCCAGCTCACACGCCAGTCCGATTGCCAAACCTTGCCGGACACCACTTCCGCCGGTCCGCCCACTATCATGCCACTTCGACTCCTCTCTGATACGCACCCCCCGTTCATTTGCGGGGAACCCGCCGAAAGGGAACATTGATTCACAGGGCCTATTTTCTAAAGTTCACTCAATTGCCGCGGGCTAGAAGATCCAGTGAAGGCGCTGGGAACGTGTATCGTGGTGCAGATCCCGGGCGTTATCCCACTTCAAAGATATCCATGCATGGTGTCCTTTCGGGGGAAGTAGTTTTGTTTCGGGGTTGGGTTGGGTTGGGGAGGAGGGGGGTGGGGTGGAGGTTGTGTGGATGGCTCAAGAGGGAACCATGGGAAGCTTTGGGGCATCCTGTACTTCTGTATAGTTTACCAATATTTGTCATATGCATCCGGTGTTCGCTGCTGAAGGTTGTTTCTCTTCCCCGTGGATCCGCCTCCAGCTAAATGCACGGAGATAGCAACGAAGGGGGATAAAATCGAACTCTAAAGCTTAGACCGAGGGGATGGCACCATCGTGGCGCTACCCCATACTGTCGTAACATTGCCGACAACGGAGCACCACGATCTATGGAAGTGATCATGCGGCTCTGGCGCTGGGGTAAGCCATCCTTAGTCTCTGCGTATACCCTCGGGCATTGCGTGTAGCTAACGGGCCAGTTGTAAACTTACGAGGTCCTTCTCCTCAAGAGGGAAGGGTGGGAAGTCATAAACGCGCCTTGAATCATTCACAGTCCTAATAAACTAGCTGTACCATGCACGCGAGCGAGAAGTGTCTAAAGCGGCAGATTGACGGCCGGGTGTTTAGTGGGCCCTACCGCAGGGTTGAAACCCGTCGATTCATATGTCCATCCCAGGACGAAAGCTACCCCGAGTAAGAGTTGGGTGCTGGGAAATGACACCTCTCGTCAAATATGCCTCCCACCCCAAAAATGTTCGGACGTCTGTGGGTAGAGAGGATGGAAGTAATACATCTATAGGGACCAACAAAGAACGCTATCTGGCCCAGAATCTGAGGCGGCGTGAACTGTTCGTGGTTGCCCAAAGGGCTTTTCCCCGAATTACGCTGCTACTTTTCCAAGGGAATAGTATTGTGAATACTAAAAGCAATACGACAACACGGCCGACGCCCACCCCTGCTCTCGATGAGACACAAGGAGGCTGGCAATATGCAAGATGACCAGCCCTCTCCATCATCCGCATCGCATTCAGCGTTCTAATGGGAAACGGCGTCAGCGGCAGGCCCCACCAATAGAAGGCCCCCCACACAAATTTTTGTGGGGCCCTTGCATCATACATCACCCAACAGCTCCTCCAAATCCAAAGCTCCATCTTCAAACCCACACCAGGCACCGGACTACTTCTCCACAGCTTCAACCTCCCGAGGGAAACACAGCCGCCCACGATGGATGCGGTCCCCGCGAAGCTCAAGCCCGCCGAGGTGGGCCGCTTCATCCACCGCGCGAACCAGCTGCGGCAGGTGAAGCCTGCCATAACCTACTGGTGTGCGTTTTACCCCGCGTCCCTCCCCTCTGGCACCCATCTGCTGCTTCCCAGCGATGCTGCTTGGATGATTCTGACCCCCGGAAAGGCGAATATTACGCCGTCAATAAGATCCTCTCGAAGCAACTGCACAATGCCGACGAAGAATGCCTCGCCTACACGACGGACTTGATGGACAGGCTGGAAAAGGTGCGCTGCGCATTGAACCCTGGATACCAAGCTTGGAGCTAACACGGCATAGCTGAAAGCGGAACATGCAGACGATGACGCCATCACCGACGACACAGCCGGACAGGCCTACGTAGAGCAATTCGCACAGCAGACCTTCGACAGGGGCGAGAAGGTCCTACGAGCCGACAAAGTCACCCGGTACATTCTCCCTACAACCGGCATCTCCGTCCCCAAACTAATAAACCCACTCTAGTCAAACCGCCGACACATTCGATGCGGCAGCCACTTTCTTCCAGCTCACCAGCGTCTGGGGCCCGCCGGGTGAAGAAACCCAGAAGAAGATCAAGTTCGCCAAGTGGAACGCCGCGCGCATCCTCCGCGCCATAAAAGAGGGCAAGGACCCCAACGAGTCAAACCCGAAGCAGGATGAGGCCCCCCCGGAAGAAGACGACGACGTCCGGGAGGTCGAGGCCCCCAAGGCTGCCACCGCAGCGAGCCCGACCATACCCCCGCCGCCACAGCACGCCACGGTTTTCACGCCGCCGTCTCCCATAAGCCAGCCGAGCCCCACCCACCCGGCCGACCACGTCCCCTCTCCCTACTCGCGCATCAGCCAGTCGCCCGCGCAGACCTCGCAGCCGTCGCAGCCCCACTCGCCCAACCCGTCCACGGCGGCTGAGCCCTTCGCCTCCCCGCAGATACTCCCGCGCCACTCGCTCCACTTCCCCGATGCCGCCGCGTCGGATGCCTACACACCTCCGCCCGTCGAGCTGCGGCCTACGTTCCCCGGCCCGAGCGTGATGGCCGGCGCCCCGAAGCAGCAGGGTAAGGCGCCGACCTCGGTTCCTACCTCTGCGCCCTGGCCGCAGGCGAATCCGTCGTTGGCACCCTCGACGCACGGGTTCGGGCAGCAGTACCCGCAGTCGCAGTCGCCCGCGAACGTGCCTGGGACGGGGCAGCACCCGCTCGCGCAGTCGCCAGTTGGCTCGGGGGTGCAGGTGAGCCCGTATGGAGGAGGGCCGGTGGACGACGCGAGTATCTCGAAGGCGGAGAAGCATGCCAAATGGGCTATCTCTGCGCTGAACTTTGATGATGTTCCGACAGCGGTTAAGGAGTTGCGGAACGCGTTGGAGACGCTGGGGGCGAAGTGATTCACGTTAGGCGTAGGGTTGGAGATAGGCGTAAGGGGTTGAAAATAATGCTAGGTAAAAGGTGGTCAAAAGACCCAGTGGGAGACGAATATTAAGGAGGTAGAGAGGAGGATATGTGTCATGTGTTAGATGAGAATATACTATGGGACTCCTCTAGTGGAGAGGTAAGGAGCGGACACAGCGTTGGTGGCATCTATAGCGTCCTCCCAATTATATGGCGAAGATGTAGTGTTCGCTTCCCGAGCCAAGGGTAAATTTTCGTGATGCCTTTCTGTGTAAGGCCTTCTAATGAACATACTTGTCAACGGTGGCTTCGCCATCACCCTGCTGCGGAGGGTGCGCAATCTCGGCGGGTGTGTCATGGGGTTGGGATCACCCTGCATGGCCCGCTTCTGGATGCGATTTGATTCGAACAAGTTGTTAATTTTCTCACTGTCTATCCAGAAGATCACCATCAAGTCAGCAAGGTAGAAAAAGTGAAATTTCAGTTGAATAACTTACGACTCATATTGTAGGCTTTGAGAGGGCAAGTACAACCTCCACCCAGCGGGAAGGGTAAGGGGGCCTTAACACAGGGATCGTCTGGCATCATCAGAGCCACGAAACGCAACAGCTATTTTCCTTGCGCGCGCATGGAATCTTAATGGACCTGCTTCTTTCATATCAATACTGTGATAAGGGGTTCCCAGATGGGAGAAGGAGCTGTTATATTGGCAGAAGTCAGCACGGTAATTCGCAACGGTATCAGTATCGGAAGCAGGAGCCACGTTACTGAGGTCCCTGACCTGTGCGCTTACCGGTCTCAGGGGAAACTTTCTGCTTATGGAGCCCTATAAAAACCTGCCGAAGCGAGTGGAAATTCTTCTCAGCATGCACGCGCCAGAATCAAGTGAACTCAACAGTGATCAAACACTTCCATATTTGGCGAAGTTCCGGGCCTCTGTGAGGACCGACGCACGGAGAGCGGATTGTCAGGCCCGGCTGCGGCGTTTCGACACCCAAAAAAAAAAAAACCAGAATCCAGCAGGAAACGAGTGTCCCAGGAAAGTACGTCCTTCCTTGATTCTGGGGGGGACATGGCTGTCTAGGATTGTGCTATATTTTCGACGTCCACCACACTCTCAAGCCAGCATGGAATCCGCAAGCGGCAGGAAAGGTAGCTTCTGAGAAATACTGGGCTGTTTGATTTGGCCACTAGAAGAATGGAAAGTAGGGGTAGTCATATACTTGATGAAAAGGTCATGATGGGCCGAAATCTGCGGAATTTTGGGGCTGCCTCGGGAGGGTGCTGATGTTCGTCGACACAGTCACTGATGGCAAGGAGTGAGCGGCTTTTGGGGTGGGCTTCTGTGGGCCTTAGTAACTGGATGTTGTATTGGATGAGGCTACAATAAAAAGGATATTCCACGGGTCTTGGTATTCTGTTTCTGGTTAATAGAACGCGAGTCATCGGTGAAGCACTGATATCGTGGTGGTCCTTTCTGGGAGGCGTGTTAGTGAGCCAGCCAATTGGAGGACGGGCCACCATGTGGTTCCTGCAGACGTGGCGGGGTCTTCCCCCGGGGTGGGAGGAGCTTGTGCGGGTCCCGAACTATTTACGTGGTCTTTTTGGAGCTTCCCTTCTAGAAATATCGCCCGCTCGCCGTCCACTTCACCCGTGGCATTTTGCCGCTCTTTCCCTCAATAATCACCTGGGACCTAGGAGTGTTCCATACATTCTTCTCCGACGCGGAGATTTACTGAGTTTACTCCAATACGACGAAAATTTGTTTGAGCGTTTCGCGATGCACTTCCAGCCCCTCCTCGCCGGATTGGCGCTCCTGGGTGTCGCCCATGCGGGTTTCTACTCCAAGAGCTCCCCTGTCCTCCAGGTCGACGCGAAGAACTACGACAGGCTGATCGCCAAGTCGAACTACACCTCGGTGCGCCTCTATCCCTCCCAACCACCACCCCATCGCCAAGCCCATCCGTTCCCTTCCCTCGCGAGCTCCCACTAACAGCTCAGGTCGTCGAGTTCTACGCCCCCTGGTGCGGCCACTGCCAGAACCTCAAACCCGCCTACGAAAAGGCCGCCGCCAACCTCGCCGGCCTCGCCCACGTCGCCGCCGTCGACTGCGACGACGACGCCAACAAGCCCCTCTGCTCAACTATGGGCGTCAAGGGCTTCCCCACCCTCAAGATCGTCCGTCCGGGGAAGAAGACTGGAAAGCCCGTGGTGGACGACTACAACGGGCCGCGCACGGCGACGGGGATCGTGGAGGCGGTTGTGGAGAAGATTAACAACCACGTTACAAGGGTGACGGATAAAGATATTGACGGGTTCCTGGAGGGGGAGAAGGAGAGGCCGAAGGCGCTCTTGTTTACGGAGAAGGGGAGCACGAGCGCGTTGCTGAAGAGCATTGCGATTGAGTTCTTGGATGTGATTTCTGTGGCGCAGATTAGGAGCAAAGAGGAGGAGAGCGTTGAGAGGTTTGGGGTGGAGAAGTTCCCTACGCTGGTGCTCCTTCCGGGTGGCGATAAGGAGGCGGTTGTCTACGAGGGTGAGATGAAGAAGGGGCCTATTGTGGAGTTCCTCTCGCAGGCGGGCGAGCCGAACCCTGACCCGGCGCCGTCCAAGTCGGACAAGAAGGAGAAGCCCCAGGAGCCGAAAGCAGACACTCCCAAGCCGGAGACCCAGGCGCCGCCTAAGGAGGAGTTTCCCGCCCTCAAGACCCTCATGACGAGCGAGGACGTCACGAGGGAGTGCCTACACGCCAAGGCAGGCACCTGCGTCCTGGCCATGGTTCCGGAGGAGAAGCACGAGACGGCGGATCACCTCCTCCTCGGCCTCGCGGGGCTGGTGCACAAGAACGCGCAGGTCGAGAGGGCGCTCTTCCCGTTCTTCGCGGTCCCGGCCGTGAACCCCTCGCACAAGAGCCTTGTGGAGAAGCTGGAGGTCAATGGCGAGGTTGAGCTGGTTGCTGTGAATGCGAAGAGGGGGTGGTGGAGGAGGTATGAGGGAGATTTCGGGGCGGCGAGCGTCGCGGAGTGGGTTGATGCTATAAGGATGGGAGAGGGGGAGAAGCGGAAGCTGCCGGACGGACTGGTTGAGGAGGAGGGGCACGATGAGCTGTGATGTTTAATGGAGCGAAAATGCAAATAAATTGACCGTATATCCCGCGTAACTCCACCCGTCCAAAACGCCGCGTTATTTCTCCTCTAGACCATTGTCTGCGCCTTCTCCTTGACAACCCCATCCAAGAACTGCCTCACTTGCCTACACCCACTAACCCCAACAGCCAACAAGCCCTCCAGCCGTCCAACCTGGACCCTACTCTCACACACCGCCACAACAACCTTATCGCTAGCTCCCATCGTCGCCACCGTAATAGACGGCAACTCCGTCTCCTCCTGCGAGTTCATGTCTAGCAGGGGGTCGGCGGACTCGTCGCCGGCGGCGTAGGTCGAAGTGGAGCCAGAGGTGCAGGCGGAAAGGTAGTCGGTCATGGGGATGCCTGCATCGACAAGGGCGAGGGTCGAGGCGTTTATGAGGGCGGCGAGGAGGGAGCCGTCCTGCGAGAGGACGTGGAGGGAGAGGGAGATTGTGGAGTGCGGGAAGAGGTGGGTGTGGAGGGTTGTGGAGAAGGCCTTTGAGATGGTGAGCTCAAGCTCCTGGATGCGTCTGGGAGTTGTTAGCTGTTCCTGTCCATCCTATCCACCCCATTCATTCCTCCTCTCCCGGCCTCCCAGCTGGAACCCCATAGAGCTCCTAGGAAAAAAAGGTAAAACTTACTTGTCGTTCCTCCCCCTCTTCCGCCTATCCACGGAACTAAACCCCGCAACAACAATATTCGTCACCACCGCGGCACTCCTGTCCTGTGAGGCCCCACCCTTGCGCGGCGCCTCGTGCGGGCCCGTCACGACACACATGACCTTGGTGTGCCCCATCTCGAGGTAGGAGGAGCCGTCGGAGGCGTGCTGGGTGCGGATCTGGCCGGTGAGGCGGCGGAGCTCGTTCCAGCGGCGGCCATCGAGGCGGAGGAGGCCGAGGGTGTAGGTTGACGTGTCGAGGGACATGGTGGGCGGTGGTTGTGTTAGTGTTGGTGGTGGTAAGTGTGTGAGGCTGGAGGATTGTGCTTCGCGATGCTTGGAAGTCGGATTTTTTAGAGGCTCTGGTGGGGTTCATGGCCAAGTGGGGCCGCAGGGGGTGGGGAGCTGGTGTTGCCTCAGCTTCGCCCTGCGCTTGGTGCTGGGAGTGGGGTCTCCTGCGATTACATAACTGCGGCTCGGATAACTCGCCCAGAGCTCGATTTGTACAATATCATCGCCCTTCCCCCCCCACCCACCCCAAACAAACGCGCGGGCTTTCTTGATTACCCTTTAGATTCCATTTCTAGAGTCATGAAAGATACAATAAATGAACCAAGCGGTCGGAGTTCTAGTCCGTCCACCAACGGCCGATGCCGTACGTCGTCACGAGAGCACGCTGAGTTCGTCCATGCTCTTGACCAACAGAGCCTTCCAGAGACGCCCCCGTCATGTCTCTTGTCTGGGATTTGGGCCGATGAGCAAGATATTTGCATAAAAAAGAAAAAGACTGGCCCCTCCTCCAGCTTCCTATGACCGGCTCTTTTTGCGCTTGGCACATGGAAATGTTGAAGTCACTGAACCCCGCCGACACCTGCTGGCTAGCCCCTCATAATCCTCTAACCCCCTCCCTCCACCTCCCCGGGGGGCGACGGCAAAAGATCTCGCTTCTGGCGCAAGTGCTCTTTCCGCAAGATTATTCTCCATCTCAGAATTGATGTCGGGCTTTCAATTTCGGGTATTAGCCCATGCACTGCTGCGTCTAGAGCAGTCCAGGTAGCCGCTCAAACCGGTCAGAGGAAGCCCATCCGCGCCTCGGAAATTGGCATGCTGCGTTGCATCACCCCTTCCGGCTCCTCATCTTCGAGCCAGCTCGTCCAGTATCATGATTGGTGTCATATCTGGGATGGAAACCTCTTTTGTGGTTGCTGCCAGGAAGCTCTCCAGAAAGGTGTGCCCCCCGTGTATGAGCACCTCGCCTGGGCTAACAACCACCGCCGACAATGGGCCTGTCCCTCCTGCCAAGACTCTTGGGCCGTGCTGTTGAGGGCGAAACGGTGATCTTCACCCAGGGTCGGTAGCGGGCAAAGGGTACACAGGCCCGCTCTTCCCTGCTGGGAAGTATTGCCCAGGGCACTTGGGCCAACGGCGAGACTGACACGTATAAATGGGGCTAGCAGACACTCCGTCGAGTCAAATCACCAACACGAGGCGATAGATTATCACTATCTTCTCGCTTCGCTAGCAGATCCTTCGCTAGACGATCTCACAACACGTGGCTCGCTTCAAGCCAGAGATCGGTCTTCGCCGATGACGATGCAGACCGATGCGCGAGCCCAGCAGGGACACCCCGGCCTGAAACGGGCACTGAAGATTTGATTGCCCTCCGGTAAATGTTCTGGAAGGCGAGGATGCGCCGTGTCGGATGGTCAGTGCAGCGACGACGCCAAGCTATTCCTCACGACCCCTGGAAGGTTCTGTCCGGGGACGGGACGGGATTCTCACGATCTGCTGGCTCTGGGGTGTTGTGCGGGTCCTGCCATCCAGTAAGAGCCCGCCTCGGCAAGGCCCGCAGCGGAAGATACTCATCCCGGCAGATAGCCCTTGTTCCTGTTGGCGTCATGGCCTCCAGGCGCGGCTGATCGGTGTTTTGGGGTTAAACCGGGATCCTGAGACTCTGTTTGAGATCAGACGTTTTGCGGGCAGGGGAGGATGGTGCCCAATGAAACGGAACGCGGAGACCCGAGTTTGCAAAGCATGGGGAGAGAGGATAGGAAAATTAGCGTGTGTGTGACTGCAGCCATGACGCAAGCATGAGAGGCCCGCGAAATTTGGAGCTTACGGTGAGCAAACGCGCCTTAGGGTGGGGCTGACTCGTTACAGAAGGGGTACCTGTTCTCAGCCACTGTATGATCGGGACGGAAGTGTACTTGACAGGTACCGCATCCGTGACAAAACAGGAGCTTCCAGCGTCCAGGTCGGTGGAAGCCCCACCATTCTCTACTTGAACACAGAGAAAGCAGGACCACACGGGGAGATCAACACAGTCATCGCAACCTTTCCCCCAAACTCTTTTCTTCTCAGCCGGAAATCCGAAACACCCTGAGGCTTCGACACGGGCAACCCCACGCTTCACGGTCCCAGAATCTCTGTCCAACACCGGACACTGCGAACAGCGGAAACGACCGTCGAGCTTGGCATTTTCCCTGTTTCCCGCTTGGACCCCACAGTGGCCCCTGCTTCCCGTTCCCTTTGAGAGCTGTGGCGGTATTGCCCTGCGACCACCCCACATTCTACACTTGGGCGATTGCTCCCTGTGCACCTCGGCTTTGAAACCGCCAAGCAGCTTCTGTTTATACCTGTTTGTGTTTGTTCTTTGTTGGTACGGATTTTTCTGCATTGAAACCGAATCTCTTTGTTGCATAGTCATCCATCCAGTGCTGGAGGGGACCGGTTTGAGTATTCGCGACCTCGGCTGTCCACGCGCTCAGCTTGCTTTCCCAGACGACAGTCTTACGAGACCTCCCTTAATCGGTTTCTCAAGCCACGACTTTCCAGACCCGCCGACCTATTCTTGGACCTCAGAGCGAGGTGTAGGTGCGAGCTCACACATACACGCGCACTCAGCAGACCGCTAACTCCAGTTTCAGCAGATTCCCCGGGTCCGCAACTCCTACGACACCCGGCTGAGCTAGCATCCGCGAGCCTCAACATAAGTATCCCGCAGGATCTACTAGAGAGAGCCCATGGCGTGACGCAAACGAGACCAGCCTGCCACATCTACGGATACCCCAACAAAGACCACCACCCCCCCCCGCACACAACCTGGCAGGGCGAACAATACAGCGCGGAGTGGAAGAACAAGGGCCCACACACGAGGACAAGCGCGCTCGCATGAGCTCCCCGCAGGTCTGACCTCCCGCGCCCATCGGCGAGCAGCGTCTCATACCGCACCCTCCACTAGTCATCCACACCGACCATGAGACGCAGCCGGTCGCCCTCGCCCTCCTACAGGGCCCTCGCCCACCACGCCGGCGGCAAGCCCGCCAAGGTCTCCGACCCCATGTCCCTCATCCGCTCATTCAACGTCGAGACCAACCCCGCTCGCCCCGTCCGCCCTTCACCCCTCACCGCCTCCGCCATCCGCGACATGCCCCTCGACCTCGTTGACCGCATCCGTTCCTTCCCGCTCTTCATGTCCGCGCCGGAGGAGTTCCTCGTCGCCATCGGGAGCCACCTCAGGCCGCAGGTCCACGGCCCGCAGGACCACATCCTCCGCGAGGGCGACGACGCCAAGGCCATGTACTGGCTCGTGCGGGGCGTCGTAGCCGTGACATCGAGGGACGGGGAGGCCGTCTTCGCAGAGCTGCGCCCGGGGGCGTTCTTTGGCGAGATTGGCGTGCTGATGGATATGCCGCGGACGGCGACAATTATGGCGAGGACGAAGTGCCTCGTTGTAGTGCTGAAGAAGGAGGATTTGCAAGCGGAGCTGCCCAAGTTTCCCGAGATGGAAAAGACGATTCGCCAGGAGGCGCAAGAGAGGCTTACAATATTGAAGAAGAAGAGGCAGGAGAATGGAAGGGGCACCTCGGGATCTGGGTCTGCTAGGGAGCCCGTCCCGGGGGAGGTGGCGACGGGCGAGATGGGGGCTATTAAGGATGGCGGTGTCGTCAACACGAAGAAGCGCAAGTCGCCTAGCCCCGGCGTGAACGTCATCGAGGACCCAGCCGCGGGCAGCGCCCTCGGCAGCGCCCTCGTGAACGTCCGCAAGACTCTAAAGGAGCTTCCACTCTTCTCCTCCCTGCCACCCGACATCCTACACTTCCTGGGTCTCAGCGCTCAGCCCAAGACCTACGCGCCCTTCACGGACATCGTGCGGCAGGGTACCCCCGGCAACGACATCTACTTCATCGTCCGAGGCGAAGCGGAGGTGATACACGAGCCGGCGGGGAAGGACGGCTCGGGGGGTCACAAGACGTTCTACCAGCGGCCCAGGCTGCGGCAGGGGCAATACTTTGGCGAGGTCGCGAGCCTGGGCCTCTCGCGCGGGCGGACCGCAACGGTGAGGGCCATCACGACGGTAGAGTGCCTGATGATCGGGCGCGAGGCGCTGGACGAACTGTGGAGGCGGTGTCCCCGCGACGTCAGGGAGCAGGTGGAAGAGACGGCGCGGACGCGGTACCGGAAGACTGGCGAGCAGGAGGACGCAGACATGGTGGACGTCAACGGCGGGGACTCGCGACCGCCGTCAACAAGAACGTCTGCCACAAGGCAGTCGCTTCCGCACGTTACCTTCACGACGCCCTCGAAGCCGAGCTCGCCCACTACGGAGAAGATGGAGCCCGTGGACCCGGACCCGTTCCTCAGCGTGGACGTCGATAATATGCGTAGTCGGCGGCGGAGCTCCCTCGCGCCGCCAGGCACACCAACCATGCCGGCAGTCCAATCCGACGGCGCCACCTCACCCATCGCGAACGGGGCCCGCTCTCCGCGTCTAGACACCTCGTCGCCCATCCGCTTCACGACCCCCTTCCAGTCGCCCACCGAGCCCGAGGGCCCCACGAAGCGCGCACGCATTTTCTCGCAGTCACCACGTAGCTCGACCTTTATCAAGGAGCAGAAGCCCCGCCTTCCGGACAGGCTCTTGATCGGCATCTTCTCGCACCTCGACGTCGTGCAGCTGATGCGCCTGCGACAGACCTGCTCTCACTGGCGCGACATGCTCCTCACCTCCGATGCGCTCTGCAAGCACGTCGACCTGGCGTCCTACAGCAAGCACGTCACCGACGCCGCGCTCTCGAGCGTGCTCGCCCCCTTCCTCGGCACGCGGCCGGAGTCGGTAGACATCAGTAACTGCTTCCACATCACGGACGAGGGCTTCGCGGCGTTCTGGAGGGCGTGCGGGCGGAATGTCCGGACGTGGCATATGCGCTCAGTGTGGGACGTGTCCGCGAATCAGATACTGGAGATGAGCGAGAACACGAAGGGATTGGAGGAGGTGGACTGGAGTAACTGCCGCAAGGTGGGTGACAACCTCCTCGCGCGGGTAGTGGGTTGGGTCGTACCCGAGATACCGTCCACAAGGACAGTTGCCCCGTCAAAAGCCCCCCCGCAGAAGCTCCCCGCGCACCAGGGCCAGCCGAAGCAACAGTCTCAAAGACCCGCCAACATGCCCCCGCCGGGGACGGTGATCGGCTGCCCGAAGCTGAGCAGGCTAAACCTGTCTTACTGCAAGCACATCACCGACCGCTCGATGGCTCACCTGGCGGCGCACGCGCACGCGCGCCTGGAGAGCCTGTCCCTCACGCGCTGCACCTCCGTCTCGGACGCGGGCTTCCAGGCATGGGCGCCGTACCCCTTCCCGAAGCTGACGAGGCTGTGCCTGGCGGACTGCACTTATCTCTCTGACAACGCGATCGTCTCACTCGTCAACGCGGCGAAGAACCTGACGCACCTGGACCTCTCCTTCTGCTGCGCTCTAACGGACACCTCCACCGAAGTCGTCGCCCTCGGGCTGCCGAAGCTGAAAGAGTTGAGGTTAGCGTTCTGCGGAAGCGCCGTCAGCGATGGGAGTTTAGGGTGCATCGCGTTGCACCTCGGCGCGCTGGAGGGGCTTAGTGTGAGGGGGTGCGTGCGGGTTACAGGGGCGGGGGTGGAGAACGTGCTGGAGGGGTGCGGGGAGCTGAGGTGGATTGACGGGAGCCAGTGTAGAAATTTGGAGGGATGGGTTAGGGGTGGAGGCGTGGGGAGGTGGGGCTTTGATGATCGGACAGGGTCCGATGCTGGGTGGAAGCCTGGGGGTAAAGGGAAGGGGAGGAGTGAAAGGGGGACCGGGGAGCGTGACAAGTCGGAAGGCAAGGAGAAGGGCTTGCGGCCATTAGGACGTGGCTTCGGGAGGGCCAGGAAGGCGAGGAAGCCTGTGAGGTTCATATTGCAAAAGGCGGACGGGCTGCGGTAGTCCCAGCCTTCCCTCGCCCCGTGCGGTGGAAGCATCTTGGACGGGGACTAAGCGCAGTGGGAGAATGGAGACAGTATGGTTTGGATACTGGCATTTGAGGGAATGTTGTTTTAGGACGGCATGCACTGACATAGACGTGAATGATGATACCCATCTACTACTGCACGACGCCCTGGGCTCCCTGCCTGGGTTACCACTCAATGCCCGAGCGGGAATGGGCGCCGGAGAGGCATAATACTTGATACTCAGCGATCAGGCATGTCCAGCTTATTCACCACACAAACCTAGTGTAAGCACACATAATCTCAGTCCCAATAAAAAAAAAAGACATGAATAAAAGAGTATTCCGGGTATGTTATCCACTACATTCATTAAGTCCTATCCCAGGAATCTCAAGCCCCATCCATCCCTAGACGCACCTCCCAATATTCACACCCCTCCGCGCCCGCCTACGCATCCACGCTGTCAAGGTCGTGGATCCGGCCCGCCTCGTCGACCGCGACGGTCTTCTTGGCCGTCGAGAACTTGACAGGGTTCTTGGCCTCGAAGATCTCGTCCAATTCCTCGAGCTATATCCTGTTAGCTTCTATTGCCTCCATACAGAGAGGAGGGGGTGGTGGAAAGGTGAGAGCACGGAAACGGGAGTATCTGGGGGCCAAACTTACCGTGCGGCCCTTGGTCTCGGGGATGAGGAAGTATACCACAACAACCTGTACCGCGTCCCAAATCGTGAAAATGATGTACGTCTTCCAGTCGATCTTCTCCATGCTCACTGGCCATGCGAACTGATTCAGCAGCCCCGCGGCGTTGACCGCCAGCGACGAGAAGGCCATACCCTTTGCCCTGATCTCGAACGAAAGCACCTCGACGGGGTAGAGCGCCTGCAGCGGGGTAATGCCCACAGAGTAGACAGCGCCAAATATGAAGATCATGGCGAGCGAGGCCTGCGACGCGGCGGCATTGGAGAAGATAGGCTCGCCGTCTCCATCAACGCCGACCTGCGACTTGACGACTTCCGAGGACGCGATGGTCATGCCCAGCCACACGACACAGCACCCGGTGAAGGAGAAGAGCAGCAGGGGTCGCCGCCCGATGCGGTCGACGAGGGTGGCGCCAAGGATGGCGAAGAGGAACTGCTGGCACGAGTTGATGAGCGTGATGTTCGCCTGCTGGATGTAGTGCGTGTAGCCGGCCGTGTCGAGGACAGAACTCAAGAAGTACGAGAGCACGGCGTTTCCGGCCCACTGCCCAAAGATTGAGATGATCACATTGCAGCTAAGGCGGTAGATAGACGACCGCTTGTTGAATAGCGCGCGGTAATCCCACCACCGCTTGTCCGACCCGTCCATGTCGAGCGCTTCCTCGTACTCGTGCATCTGCAGGCTGACCCACGGGCTCTCCGGATTTCCCAGGCCGTGGTACTTGACCAGTACGTCGCGCGCCTTGTCCTTCTTGTTGTTGACGTACAGCCACCGCGGGCTCTCAGGAAGGAAGAACACGAAGATGCAGATGATGCCCGAGAAGAGGGCCTGCAGCCAGGTGATCAGGCGCCACGAGTAGTCCGGGTCGACCTCGAGGGAGCCGCGCGCCGCACCCGAGGCGAGGATGGAGCCGGAGAACCAGAGGGTGTTGTAGAAGGCGCCGACGACGCCGCGATAGGCCGGGTGGTTGATCTCAATGACGTACATGGGGCCCGCCGCGGCTGCGATGGACACGCCGAAACCGAGCAGGAAGCGGCCGCCCATGAATGGGCCGGCGGTGTGCGAGGTTCCCTGGATGATTGTTCCGATAATGACGATAGCGCCGCCGAGAAACATACCTACGCGGCGGCCCCAGGTGTCGACGCCGGGGCCGACGAACGGGAGGGCCGAGACGCCGCCGATCTGGTACATGGAGGACACGATGCCGGCCCAGATGCCGTCGTTCTCGACACCGTACTTCTCCTTGAAGGCGGGGTTCATGAGGAGGTTGTTGATCAAGCTGCCGTCGTAGCCGTTCATGGTCGAGCTGTTGGATTTCGTGTGAGCTTGGTCTTGGTGGTCTCGGCGCCATTAGTACTTACCAGAAGAAGCCGATGATACTAAAAGCGTAGATCAGAAGCATGGGCTTGCTCCAGGGCGACGGAGGATCCTGGATCATAGCCTCGTTGAAGGCTTCATTACCAGTGATGACCTTTCTCTCGACATTCTTCTGTAATTTGGGAACGAGTCCACGTCAGTCACGCCATGATAGCTCCACGATGCAGTGAGGTGTCGAGGTGACGGCTCGGGTACCGAAATACATACCAGGTCGATGTCCTCGTGGACAGCCCCGGGCTTCTCGTCGCTGGGAGCGCGATCACCCATGTTGATCGCTTTGTGTCGGCTCAACCGAATAAATTGTAGTGAGAGACTGGACCGGGATGATGTTGAACGGCAGTCTCAGACTTGCCAAACGCTTGAGTAGAGAAGTTAAAGAGAGGCGGATAGAAGGGGATGGGATGGAAAATAGATGAGGGAGGAGACAGGGTTTAATATGTGTCTGGAATTAGAGGGGTATCTTGAGTTATTTCCGGCAGACAAACTCACTTATGATGGAGTCTCCGGTTCCATTCGCGGAAGCTTATCCTCCTTGTCCCGATGGCTTCCCCAGTCCCTGTCCTCAGGGCGTGTGAAGGCAGGGGTGTGTGCCAGAAAGGGGATGACGGCCCACAACCACATGGTGACCGGGGTCGTAGCCTTCAGGAGATGGATCGAATGGGTGGAGTAGCAATTGGCCATCTTCCTGGGGAAGCGGGGCCGAGGGCGGGTCTGGGTACCAGAGAATAAGCTCAGAGCCGAACCATGATGTGCTCGAGACGCTGGGGCACCGGCATGGCGGGTTGCTGCACCGACAACTAACCCTTCTACGTTGGAATTGGTGGCACGCACCCTGAAGAGATACCCGTCTGGTAAGTTGCGGGGGGTTGCCCTCCACAACAACGGGCCGATCAATGCAGGACGGCTTCGTACCTAGTGCATCAGAGGACGCTCAAGGTACGACGCAGACGCGGCACATATTGGCCCAGACAGATTGCCCTACACGTCTCTTCATCGACAAGGAAACTCCCTCGGGACGGCAACGGAAACCCCGTCTCTTGGAGTATGCGCGAAGTGTAGCACCCGAAATGCCCAGCGTGCTTGTTTCCCCCGACAAATACTTGGCTTCTCCACGGAACCTCGGAAGGGGGAAACCTGCACCGACAAGTGAGGCCGACACATGCCTCTGCTGCATCTGTCTCCCTCTGGCTTTAATTCGTTAATTGCTCCCCAGGCCTTCAGGCCAAGCTTGTGGAGATGCATCGGGCGTGTTCCAGATCCGGTATGCCATTACAGGGATGGTCGACTAGTGGCTTGGCGCTGGCGAGCCCATCATCCTGGCCCCCAGGCAGGTGACAATCGCGAAGTCGCAGGGTCCGAGAGGTGGCACGATTCAGAGACGGACGCTGTGAGCCCGGGCCTAACGTGGTAGCTGTTAGGGGCGGCGAGGTGGGGCTGACTCGAACTAGGGTGGTGCGAAGTTGGGCGGCCAGAGACGGTGGCACCCGGTAATGCGGGCGGAGAGCCTCCGTGCGGCTCGATTGGGGGGTCGGGAGATTGCTTCCCAGGTCATTGGTGATCGGCGAGGGCTTCCATGGCCCTCGCCATATTACCCCGAGCGCCATCCGTAAGAACGTCAACTTGTGCCATCTCCCTCTAGCGCAATTGTTCGTGAAACAAGGCGGGATCCAGCCCTGTTCTCTCTCTTGGGGTCAACGGATGGAGTCGAAACGTATCCTCACGCCGTTCGATCTTGGAGACGGTGGGAGGCGATGTAACCAGAAGGGGTGGGTCAGCCATCCAGAAAAACACAACATTGGTTCCGTAGTGGAGGTTTCGGTAGCACATGTGTGGAGATGAACGTGGCACCGGGGACAAGGACAGTCGCCTTCCGCGCCATAAGGAGGCAGGCGGCACCACGGAACCGCACTTGCCTCGATTGTTGAACATGTCATATCACCTACGTCTGCCTGGAGACGAAATGGAAGGAACTGCCCCGTACAGGCGCTATCGTGCACAAGGCATGGAAGGAGCGCCGGGAGGCAATGGGGATATTGGGAAGGAGAACTGGGTGATTCCAGTTTTGCTATCGACTCGCCTGAGTAAGGTCGCATCCGGAGCCGGCGGCTGGTGGCGTTCAAGGGGGTGGCTTTCACTGACTTATCGATCTCTTCGGTGTTGTTTTTCCTCTCCACGTCTTCGGAATCTGTTCCCGGATCGCCGCCGGGCTGGAACTACTGGCCGCTCCCACGAAGACTCACGAACAGGAGTAGGGTGAAGTATTGCTCACATGCGATGACTCCGAATGAGGACAAGCATGCTGCCCCAGCTCGTTCTCCATCCAGCGGCGTATTGGATGTCGGGCTCTACGGATCATTTCGGTCGACCTGGGGCCAAGACCTGCATCAAAGAGACCGACACCCTCCTCTACGACTCGAACAGACCAGTCCGTTGGAGTCGGACCTACAGCTGTTGTGTCACCCAGCCCGCATCCTTCTGACGGAGTGGGTGTCCTCGTGTCTGGGCGAACGGCTCGGGCTTGGGAAACCATGTGAGCAGGCCTAAACAAGCACCCGGGCAATTTCCCTTTTCGGGGGGGCGGGTCCACGACCTCCGCATCCGGGGTCGTCCAGCCTCAACCTCGGTGCTCCTGAATCAGCAGGGAGTGAAGATGGGATATACAAAGCGATCCAAACAATTGCTTCCCATGAGAAGAGATGAGTTCGTATTCCTCTTGAGCCGCCAACATGGTCCAAACTGGGAAACCAAAACCAAGCGCAAGAACCGGAGGTCGTCAAGACGCTCCTTCTTGGTACGCTCGTGCCGGTACGTCCCCAGTCCCGCTTTCAAATGCCACCCCAAGCACTCTTGGCGATCTCCGTTCCCACCAATAAGGAGAAGGGCGTGAGTCGCTTCCCGAGGTGCAACTTTGGTTGTCGAGCCCAGAGGGATTGGCCAACCAGGCGAGCCGCGTGACGATCACGGGCCCCACTCGCGATGCGAGTAAGGGACGAGCACGTCCGTCAGGATTGAGGTTGCCGGAGGAAGAGCCTCCATCGGCTTTGTACGGCATTTGAACAATCTTAGGACCGAGCTAGGAGCAACACTCTCCGAGGGCACGATACCATATCCATACAAGATGAAGTCCTCCGATTTGGGGTCAATACATCGCCCTCGGGTCGCGTGGTCGGAATATACCAGAAATGGGTTAAGGTGGAAAGCCATGAATCTACTCCCCGCGACGCCAGAGCAGTGGCTCTGCCGCTCACGCAATGCACTCCTGGAATCCCTTTGGTTCCCGATGGCTTCCTCGGAAGGAATCCCAGCCGGAACGCAGGCCCGCCATCGCTGACAGCCCATGCTCGGCCGAGCTTCCGGACTCGCCGGTTTACAGACTGGCGCTCCGCCGCGCTAAACCCCCTTCGCTAATATTAGATCAGACTTGCATGAGAAGTGAAAGTTAAGCTCATGAGCAAGACTTCGAATGGAGAATTGGTAGGGGCCGGGTGTGAGTGGGCCGCTGCTGTGGCCGCGCTGTCTCTGCCCGGCTCCCGGCGACGAAGTATGCTGCCTTTGAAGAGCGAGCGGAACGCGGGCTGCGACTCCGTGATAGGACGGGCGTCGCGCAAGTATGGGGAATGGGGTCTTCAAAGGGAGGGCGGAAGGTGAGCTGGTGGTGAGTCGGGCATTATCATTGCTTTTAGGTGTGCTGGTGTCGTTGTGATGCTGCCATGGTGAGACCTGCTCTCCATCCTCAGACGGGGATTTCCGTCTTGTCTCGGGGACGTGGCCGGATATGGCCGGACGTGGAATTCTGATGCCGACGAGGTTTAGCAGAAAGCACGCTAGGTCAGAGGCCGTCCTCAGCCTTTGTCGCTTGCATCGTGTGCGAATCGCGGATGTCTCGACGGCTCCACCCCCCGTTGGTGATCCCTCCTTGATATGGTCAATAACCAGGCGGCTCCCGCTCCACTAGGATGCCAAAACAGCGGGTCGAATGCCGCCGTGGAGACCTGGTTTGTCCCCATATCTAGGCGCCTTCCCTTCATTAAACACATGACGAACCACCTCATGCCAATCGCTGCGGGTGCAAAGGGACAATAGCAGCCAGCGAGGAAACTGCCATGGTGTGGTAGGTCGAGATCCACCCCAGCGACGAGCCCCGAGACTCCCGCATCGTCAATCATCACCTGCCGCCCTCTATGTTCCGCCCAAAGTCGGGAGAGAGGACCAATTTCTTGTGCCTGGCGAGCTCCGGGCGTTTATTCTGTGGGGCATTCTGTGTATTTGCGCAATGCATGTTTCGAACTTGCTGCAGTCTAGCATAGTTTGCGCCGACCGCTTACTGGTGTTGGTAAGTGCGAGATAATCTTTTGCACCCAAGCATCAGAGCTTACGTCTCATCCCGTTTCAGGCTGGGTTAATAATATGCGACCGGGGTTCCTATCACCAACACAGCGTTGCAGCGATGGACAGCGCGAACGGGGACTGGGATCTCTCCCCAGCTGCGCCTTGGATACTCGCCCCCTTGATTCAGGTCCACCTCGATAAAAGCGTGCAACAGTAAGCACCACCGCAACCAACAATCCATATCGCTATATCATGAAAAGCTTCACATGCTTTCACAGCGCTAGACGCTTGCAGTTTCCTTCCTCCTAGCATAACACACAGCGTCTAGAGAAACGTCTCGACAACCAAACCAAACGGAATATCAACTCGCCCACCTACTGGTAATATGCCTTGCCCTTCATCCTCCGCACCAAAACACAACTCTCCTTCTCTCTCATTTAACATTCTAACCCTAACCGGATCTTAGAGAATCCACTCCTCGAAATGTCGGAAACAGAGCCCGAGGTCGTCCTCGACTCGACCGCCCTCGATGAGCTCAACAACCAGGAGGCCAAGTCCCTCCTTGACACCATCGACAGCCTCCGCGCCGTCGATGTCGGCGAAATTGTCCAACTGCCGCAAATTATTGTTGTGGGCGACCAGTCTTCCGGCAAGTCCTCGGTCCTAGAGGCCATATCTCACGTGCATTTCCCTGTAAAGGGCGACGTTTGCACCCGGTTTGCAACGGAGCTGGTCTTGCGGAAAGCAAGCACGTCTAATGTCGACGTGAGCATCCGGTTTGCGAGTTTCCACGGGTTGACGAATGGGACCTCACAGTCGTTTCGAAAAGTCGGCTTCGACCGCGATGATCTACCCCAGCTGATCGCGGAGGCGACCAAGCGTATGGGTGTGCAGGCTGGGACGACGAACGATTTCTCAAAGCATGTGCTGCGCGTGGAGATTACGGGCCCAGACGTGCCTTCCCTCACGCTTGTCGACCTTCCTGGTTTTTTCCACTCGGCTACGGCAGATCAGTCTCTGCAGGGCAAGGCCACTGTCGACGAACTAGTCGGAGATTACATGATGCAGAACAACAGCATCATCCTAGCAGTTGTCGCCGCCAACGCCCAGCTTGCGGGGCAGATTGTCCTCGACAAGTGTCTTGAGCACGACAAGGCTAGGGCTAGGACGCTGGGAGTCATCACAAAGCCCGACCTCGCACCTGCTGGGTCGGACAGCGAGAGGAAGTATTTCCAACTAGCGCAGAACAAGGAGGTCCGTCATAAGCTCGCCCTTGGCTGGCACGTATTGCGGAACAGGGCCGAGAATGAGGATCCACAAGGTACGAGGGATGAGACGGAGGCCAAATTCCTAAGCTCCGGATGCTGGGCTGAGCTGTCCCCCGGGAATAAGGGTGTCGCAACTCTACGGAAGAAGCTCAGCAGGGTGCTCCTAGACCACATCCGGGAGACGCTTCCCGGTGTGATCAGTGATATTGAAGAAAGCCTTGACGGGAGGACCACGAAGCTAAAACAGCTAGGCACGGCCAGAACCACTGTACAGGACATGAAGACGTATCTCATAGGAATCGCGGAAAACTTCCAGAGGCTGGTGCGCGACGGTGTCAATGGCATCTACGGCGACCCGTTCTTTGGAGAACTGCACGACACGGATCGTAAGCTGCGCGCGAACCTTCGGAATCTTAACCACGCGTTCGACGTCGTCTTGCTTACGAAGGGGGCGGGCCGAAGGATTCTCCCAGCCCCCTCTGACTCAGACCTTGACTCCGACTCCGACAAGGAAGGCGCTGACGCCTCGCGGATCAAGAACCCCGATGTGCCTGACTACCTGAAGCCCTTTATGTCCTGCTACGACTTCGACGACCCGACCGAGACCTCCGAGTCGGACCTGTGCAGGGAGCTGGAGTCCTGGGTCGCCGCCAATCAGGGCAAGGAGTTCCCCGGCGTGCCCAACAAAGACCTCGTCCTCCAGCTCTTCCAGGAGCAGGCACAGCCCTGGAGGGCCATCTCGCAGCGCCACATCGAACTCGTCACGGGGGTGGTGAAGGAGTTTATGGAGCAGCTCGTCGCGCACGTCGTAGGTGACGACGACGCCACGGTCTCGGCCATCCTGAGGAACTGCATTGATCCCTTCTTCGAGGAAAGGGGCAGGATCCTGGAGGAGAAGCTGGAAGAGCTGCTGTCCCCGTACGAGAAGGGCTACGGCCTTCCGCTCGGGGGCGAGTACCAGGAGTGGCTGTCCCGAATAACTCTAAACCGTCTCGCAAGTCGGGTCACTGACATCATCCTTCACAATTTCCCCAGTGAGGCGAGACTCACTTCGAAGTCGATCTCGGCGGCGATCTCCCGTGCGGACGAACTCAAGCGCGGCGATTTCGGGACTGAGACTATTGTGCACATGATGGAAGCCTACTACGAGGTATGTAACAATCAGCTTATTCCCCCTCGAATAGGGCCATCCAGAACCACCGCCGGGTGAGCCTTAGCTGACCCAGTAACCCTAGATGTCCCGACGCACTTTCGCCGAGACCGTCGTCAACTTGGCCGTCGAGAGCTGCCTAGTTTGTCGCGTCGATGGGATCCTCACGCCGAGTCAGGTAAACCTGATGGAAGACGGCGAGGTGAGGAAGCTAGCTTCGGAGTCGCCTGACGTGGCGCGCGAGAGGGAGCTGTTGGAGCGACAGGTGGCGAGGCTCAAGGAGGGGTTGAAGATCTGTCGGTTCCATAAGCCACGGTCGGCACAAGGTTGGTTTTCGCTGCGGCCTTCCGGCACGGGTTGTGTCCTTCCCGGGAAATGAGTACTGATGGAAGAAATTGAAACAGCGCTGCCGTCGACGCTCTCCAGTCGAGCGAGCTCAAAGCGATCCCCGCTACCCAGCAACGCAACCTCACAGAACGGCACCAAGGACTGCTCTGCCCCCCTGAAACCCCAGAACTCCTCTCCGAGCTTCAAAATGCCTGCGAATCTCTTCATCTCTAAGCCTAGCTCGAACGGCCCCAGCGCAAACGCGGCGCCTCTTGCCGAAGCACCCAACGGCAGCTCCTTGTTCGGCGGTGGCGCAAACGCGGCGCCTCTTGCTAAAGCCCCCAACGGCAGCTCCTTATTCAGCGGTGGCGCAAACGCGGCGCCTCTTGCTGGAGCCCCTAACGGCGGCTCCTTGTTCGGCGGTGGCGCAAACGCGGCGCCCTTTGCTAAAGCCCCGAACGGCAGCTCCTTATTCAGCGGTGGCGCAAACGCGGCGCCTCTTGCTAAAGCCCCCAACGGCAGCTCCTTATTCAGCGGTGGCGCAAACACGGCGCCTCTTGCTAAAGCCCCCAACGGCAGCTCCTTGTTCGGCGGTGGTCTTACTACAGGGACGTCACACGGGGCTCCGAGTGAAGGGAGGAGTGATGACTGGCGTTCGGAGAGATAACGCTGCGGTTTCGGCTCTGCGGTTGTTTTTTTTTTTTTTGGGGGGGGGGTGTTCAGCGTTAAAAGAAAAAGGCAGTGTGGCCCTCCTGAGCCGGCGTATCTCACTACTTGGGGCCGGGATCTCGGCCGGCTCCAAGGGGGGGGGCAGGATTATGGGCAAGTACAGCATGTGGGCAGACCAGACGTCAGTTTAGACTCAATGGATAAGACTTGGAACGTCTGAGGCTGTGAGTGTGATACAAGCTCGCCAGAATCAGACCAGACTAGCATGAATCAACAAATTTACGAGATCTTTAAATCCATACAACTAACAAAGGAACAAAATCCTCGTCATACAAAAGTCACTCCCTGTTATTTGCCTTCACAAGAGACGAGCCTCGACTCCTTCACAACGATCCCCGCAAGCTCGAGGATGCTCCCTGTACCCCTCAGCACCATCAACTGGACGTTCGCTTGGAGGTGCGCACCGATCCAGTTCCGCAGCTCCACCGCCACCAGTGAGTCCACGCCGTAGCTGTCCAGGCTCTGCCCCGCGCTCAGCGCCTCCACCGGCGTCGCGATCAGCTTGCTGAGCTGCTGGAGGACTGCGCCGCAGACGACCTCCACCGCGTCCGGTAGCCTTGTGGCTTCGCTGAGGAGGCGCGCCGCGTCGGGGGGGCCGTCCTCTTTCTTTTGGCCGCGGGATGCATCGCGGCGGAGGACGTGCGAGAAGAGGTTCCACCCCGTGTGAGTATTCTCGGACTCCACATGCACGCCCGCCAGCATACCAATCGCACAGACGCTATCTTCAGGCCTCTCGCTAACCGGGTGCGTAACAGCATAATTTAACATTGCGAGGAGGTCCTCCACGCTGATCGTCCCCATACCCTGGTGCCGCAACGCGGCCTCCACCTCGGGGTTCTCGCTCACGAAGCCCGCCTCAAGGACGGGGCCGACGTTGATGGAGGAAGCCGGGAGGCCGAGCGAGGCGCGGTGGCGGACGAGAGCGTCCTGGTAGGAGCAGGCGGCGGCGTAGTTGGCCTGGCCGAGGTTACCGCGGAGGGCGACGATGGAGGAGAGTGTGACGAAGAAGTCGAGATCGGAGAGGGTGGTGTGCAGATTGTGGGTTCCGGCAACCTTGGGGGATAGGGCGGCGTGCCATTGGGATTGAGTCATGTCCTCGAAGACGCAGTCCTTTGGAGAGACGGTCAGTTACTGGCTCCTTATTGTGTTTATGGAGGTCTATCGGCGGAGAATTTGTCTGGTAGGGGAGGAAAGACTTACTCTGATCACCATGGCGGACTGGATTATGCCGCGGATGGGAGGCAGGCCCTGCCTCTCCGTGTCGGCAGCCAGGCTAGAGACCTGCTCCAGCGAGGCCACATCGCATTTGGGCGCCACGACGGTGACCCCCCTGGCATCCATCTCTTCGATGAAGTTTAAAGCATCTCCAGTGGGCCCTGAGCGCGAGAGGCAAAGGATGTACTTAGCACCGTGGTCCGCCATCCACGAAATTATGGAGCGCCCGAGGCCGCCGAAGCCTCCGACGATGGCATACGTCGCGTCGTCGCGGAGCTGCGCCCGAGGTGGGGTTGGAGGGGACGCCTATTGCCGTACATTCTCATATTAGTATGTGGTTAAACCGGTATATATGTACTGTCGAGAGGAAAGGGTCTCAACGCACCTTGACCTTCTGGCCCTCTTCAACGCTCAGGACAATCTTTCCCATATGTTTCCCCGCCTGAATAAGGCGGAAGGCCTCTTCGATCCGAGAGATGGGCATCGTCTGGATGCTAACAGGACGAATCACGCCCGATGCAAGGTTCACAACATCCTCGAGGATTCGTCTCGCCAGCGGCTTACAATCATTAATGATCAGACTCAGCTCGACGTACGAGAGCGTGACGTTCCTGAGGAGAAACGCCATGGGCATGAGCGCGTCGTCCATGAGGTCCTTCCTCCCAATCTCCACGAAGCGCCCGAACGGCGCCATGAGGTTGCACGACTTGCGGAACATCTCGCCCGAGAGCGAGTTTAGCACAACGTCGACGCCCCACCCCTTCGTGAGGCGCTTGATCCCGTCGTGGAACATAGTGTCCCGGCTGGAGAACATGTGGTCTCGCAGGACCCCGTACCTCTCGTGGAGGAAGTCGCGCTTCGCCTCGCTGCTCACTGTGACAAAGATCTCGGCGCCCAGGTGCTGCGCGAGGATGATGGCCGCCTGGCCCACCGCCCCGGCGGCGGAATGGATCAACACTGTCTCGCCCTTTGAGAGGCGGGCCTTGTCCACGAGCGCGTGGTAGGCTGTGCACCATACGATAGGTAGCGCGGCGGCCTCCTCGAAGGACATTCCGTCAGGGACCACAGCGCAGCAATCACCGGGGACCACGGGGTAGTTCGTGTACGAGCGGGAATACAGCGCGCACACTCTGTCGCCCTCCTTAAAGCGGGATTTCATGTTCTCCCCCACCTCAAGCACGACGCCGCTGCAGTCGTTGCGCATTTCTGTGATGCCGTCCAGCTGGCCCGCCGCAATAAGCACGTCCTTGAAGTTGATGCTTGCGGCTCTTAGCTCGAAACGGATATCGTCGGGACCCACACTCGGCGCCCCGTCGTCGTCCTTCCAGCGGAGCGTCTCCATGAGTCCCGGGGTTGCAAGCTCAGCCGTGAGCACGCGGCTCGGGTCCAAGAACGGGACGAGCTGCGGTTCTGCGCGGCTGCGGCTGGCGAGCACGTACCGGCTCACCTCGGACCGGTGGAAGGCCCGCGATACGAAGAGCTGGCCGTCTTTCTCCATGAACTCATTCTCCACCTCCTCCTCGCGGAGGCTTAGGTCGAGCGAGGGGCTCTGAAGGAGCGTCGGGAGGATCTCCGCGAGCTTGGAGGGTATTTGTTTGAAGGGGGCGTGGATATCGAGAGTGACTAGTCTGATGTCTGGTCGTTCTCGGCGCAGGCAGCGGACGAATCCGGGCCAGAAGGTGGTGGTGGTTTGCTCCGAGGCAGCACTAGTATCAAACGCGGCGCCCACTAGAATAAGGACACGCGCGTTGAGCGTCCAGTGCTTGAAACCCTCCCAGGTGTGTGGGTCGGTGGACTTGGTGAGGAGATCGGCGACTTCCGGCATGATGACGGCGATATTGGCACCCGGAGAATTTGCGGAAAGGGGGTGCGTCGAGATGTGGCTGCCAGGTACACTACTCTGAATCGATCCCACCTGGTTCTGAATATCCACAACCCGATCCGGGTTCTCCACGATCAAGTGTACGGGAGGCCGCTCCTGGGGCGCATCCAACGGCCTCCTCGCTACGAAAACACTAAGCGAGCCGCCGTCCTCCTCAGCATAATCACGGAAGACTGGCTCAGTCTCACAGAAGCCCGCCCCCTGTAGCCGCGAAGTCCACACTGGAGGCGTAAGCAGCGGGGACAGCTTCCTCCCCTCGTCGAAACCCGCCCACCACCCCTCAAAGACTCCGAAGAGGAGGTTATAGTGCGCCGTGTCCCGTGTGAGCTCCATCAGCATGAGCCTTCCTCCAGGCTTGAGCAGCGGGCGGAGGTTACCCAGCACGCCATCGATACTAGGGCACGCGTGGACGACGTTGCTGGCGATGACGAGGTCGAAGTCGCCCTCTTCGAACCCCTGCTCTTTAGCTCCGCGCTCCACGTCTAGGGCCTTGAATTCCACCACGTCAGAAAGCTCGCCAAGCCGCTCCTTCGCGGCCTCGAAGAATGCGGGGGAGAGATCGGTAAAATAGTACTTCTCCACATAGCGGTAGCCCCTCCCCGCGAGGGCCTCCAGGATAGGGACCGTCGCCGAGGCTGTTCCCGCCCCGACCTCGAGGATTCGGAGGCCTGCCCTCTGGCGGCCGAGTTCGTGGCAGTACTCGGCCATCTGCGCGACGCACCGGTCGGAGCGATCCATCTGGTAGATGCGCGTGAGGAGGTTGTCTGGCGTGAGCAGGGCGAGAGGCTCCACCTTTGCGGTGAGAATCTCGGGGAGGTGCGTGCCGAGGCGGTGGACTGCCTCTCCGAAGGCACCGGCATCCACGCCCGCTGGGGCGTCAGGGAGGGCTGGCGGTTCAGGAAGCCCTTCGGTGGCCAGTTGCATCCAGGCGAAGAGGTGTTGACGATATCCTTGAGGTATGTCGGTGGGCTCCACGTCCTTCACGGCCTTAGCGACGTAGTGCAGCGTCACGGCGTCCAGGTAGTTGTTGGCTGCGGCAGCGCTTCCCTCCGCGATGACAGATCGGCATACCTGATCACGGTGCTCCGCGGTCCACGCATCCACATAGGTCACCCAGTCAATGCTGTGACACATCTCTTCATCGCCCAACTCAAGCACATCGTTGCTAGGTAGAGCTGTTGTCCGGACTCCTTGAGCAGCCAGCACTAGTCCGTCCTCGTCACTGCCGTTCCCACGAACCGTGACGTCAAAGACTGTCCTTTCTTCGGTGCCGTTCGACATGGCGACGAGCTCCGCTCCCGCACGCGACGTCCGGCCGAAGATGCGGAGCTGCTGGATGAACGTGGGCACATGGGCAGACTTGAGGCCGCGCTCCACGAACATGATGGAGCACAAGCCGTGAAACAGGGCCGAGTCAAGGACCGCGGGGTGGAGGAAGTCGCCCATACCGCCCGCCGTCATCTCAGACTCCGGCTCACGCGCGACAATCACCGCCGCATCCGGGTTAGCTCGGAAGCTGACTACGTTCTCAAATGCCCCTTGATAGTCCAGCCCCGCGCGGCGGCTCAGGTGGTAAAACTTCCTAGGCGTCGTCTCGTGAGTGCACCGCGCTTCAATCCGCGCAAGCTCTTCTACGCTGGGAGCCGCGTCCTCGCGCGGCACCGGCTCCATCTCTGCCTGGAGCAGCCCGCGGCAGTGCTCCGTCCACCTGCCGTCGGGGGTAACGGTGAAGATCCGGAACTCGCTCCAGACGCGCGACGACTCGCGGGCCGTTCGGGCCTCTGGACGCAGGGAGAGCTGGATCTCGACATCCGGGCCATCCTCGGAGAGGACGAGGCCCTTTCCGATGCTGATGTTGCGGAAGAGCACGCTCTCTACCGGACCGTTGGAATTGGTCATTTCGGCATGCTGTCGAGCGGCTTGGACGGCCATGGTGAGGTATCCGGCTGCGGGGAAGAGAACCTGGCCCTGGACCATATGGCCACAGAGCCAGGGAAGTTCCTTCAGGGAGAGGAAACGGCGCCAGCGGGGCTCAAGCTGGTTCACGTCGGGAGAGAGAGTGCCCAGGAGGTTATGGGGGATGTGTTTTCGGTGCCTGTAGTCCCTGGATATCCGCGTCTCATGCCAGAAGCTTCGGTCGTGGTCAAAGGGGTAGGGTGGGAGATCGACAAGCAGCCCCGGGGAAACGCCATCCTTGTTATCGGCGTTGAGCTCGTGGATGGGGATAGAAGCCGTCTGCGCGTGCAAGAAGCCCATGCACTCAAGGAAGCTGATGTCGGCTGCTTTCCCCCGTTTGAGAGTGCTAGAATAGCTGATGTGAGTCTTATTCACGGCCTTCAGGATCTGATTCACCGGTCCTCCCAGCTGGGAGTGGGGGCCTACTTCGACGATGGTGTTGATTGCTTCGCCGCGGTATTCCTGGTCACAGAGCTGGGCGAGGGCCTGAGAGAAGAGGACGGGGCTGACTAGGTTCTTAGCCCAGTATTGACCGTCGAGGCTGGTCTCGGAGTTGACCTCCGAGCCGGTGACAGAGCTGAACATGCGCACCGACGGGCTGAGACAGACGGAGGTGACACCTTTCAGGGAGGCCACATATTCCTCCTCAACGAGCCTCATCTGGTGGGAATGATAGGCCGCCCCGTTGGTCATGAGTTTCCGGTTGAAGGTCCCGTCCGCGTCTAATATCGCCTTAAGCTCGTCTATAGCGGGAGCGTCACCGGACACAGTGACGCTAGACGGGCTGTTAAAGCAGGCAATTTTCACCCGCCCATGCTCCTCTCCAACCGTGTCAATGTGCTTTCGGACAAGCTCAGGGTCAGCCCCCACCGCGAGCATAGCACCGGGGATCTCAGCCTTTCCGGAGATCAACCCATCTGTCAGCTTCCCCCTGAAATACGACGCCGTCATCGCCCTCTCGAAGGTGATCGCCCCGCAAGCGTACGCTGCCGCAATCTCACCGCTAGAATGTCCCACGACCGCATCCGGCATGATGCCGAACTCGCTCAGCAGGTCCACGAGTGCGAGCTGGACCGCCGTAGACGCCGGCTGGGACACGGCAGGGTTGTTGATCCGCGACTCGGCCTTTGGCCTGCACAGCTCGCTCAGCAGGTCCCACTGGCACCCAAGGCGGAGGAGGAGCTGACGCGCGCGCTCCAGAGACCTCAGAAACGGAGGGTAGCTTCCAAGGAGTTCTCGGCCCATTTCGGCGTATTGGGCGCCCTGGCCGCTGAAGACGAATGCGATACGGGACTTCTCTCCTTGCCCTCGTCTGGGTATTGACGGGAGTGAGGCGGCAGCTATAAGCTTCTTGACTAAGTCATCCATGTTGGTCGCCACGAGGGCCAGGCGGAAGGAGTGCATGGACTGCCTGTCCAACGTGTAGGCCAGCCGTGCTAGCACCGCGTCAGGGTCCGGAGACCGGCGGTGTGCGATGATAAGATACCTGGCTAATCTCCTGCACATCCGTTGGCAAGATTTCTCGCTCGCCGTGCTGATGAAGAACACACGAGGCATTCTTGGGGTGGGAGGCAAGGGCCGTAGTCCGCCGGCGTGACGAAGTCGCAGCGAGAAGTCAAAGACATATGTTGCCGAGTCAACTACTACATGGGCATTCGTTCCGCCATAGCCAAAGCTGGAGTTGACTCTTGTTAGCTCAAATCCCGTGAACGACCTGAGTAGTTTTTCACGAACCTGTTTACAGAGATCCGCCGAAGCTCCTGCGTCTCGAGCTTGGTGGGAATCTATTCGAATTCCCGGTGTCAGTCATCCCACTCATACTTCCACTGAAGGGGGCGCCTTACCCGTAGCCTCCACTTGTCAAGGAATATATCCGGGTTCGGCGTCTCATAGTTCGCCTGAGGAGGGATGACACCGTGCTCCAGCATCAGCACCGCCTTGATCAAACCCGCAAGCCCCGCCGCCCCCTCCGTATGCCCAATATTGGCCTTGACCGAACCAATGGGTAGCTGGCTGCCCCTCATTCCTCCCTCCGTAAAAGCTTGGGAGATCGCATGCGCCTCTATCGGGTCGCCGACCTTCGTCCCAGTGCCGTGCGCCTCCACGTAGTCCGCGCGAAGGGCGAGCTTGGCCTGGCGGTAGGCTCTCCTGATGGCCTCCTTCTGCGCAACCGCACTGGGCACACTGATTCCGGGGGTTCTGCCGTCTTGGTTAAGGACTGAGTTGCGGATGACGGCCCGGACGTGGTCACCGTCCCGGAGAGCTGCGGAGAGGGGCTTCAATAAGACGCCAGTACAGCCCTCTCCCCTCCCGTAGCCGTTAGCACGCGCGTCAAAGGCAAAGGACCGGCCCTCCTTGGAGAACATCTTCAGCCTGCTCTGATAGACGAAGCGCTGCGGGTCCAGAAGCAAATTCACGCCGCCGACGAAGCACTGCTTCGTCTCGCCTGCGCGCAGGCTCTGGACTGCCTGGTGGAGCGCGACGAGGCTGGACGAGCAGCCCGTGTCGACGGTGAAGCTGGGGCCGCGCAGGTTGAAAGTGTAAGAGACACGGTTGGATGCGATGGCCGGGCCGGTGCCGGTGACAAGGTATAGGGGCGGCCTGTCGATGTCTCTGGCCTGGATCTCGTGGTAGTCCGTGGACCACTGGCCGACATACACGCCAGTGTTGGAGCCCCAGAGGGAGTCGGAGGTGAGGCCGGCGTTCTGGAAGCATTCATAGGCGATTTCGAGAAGGAGTCTGTGCTGGGGATCCATCGCCTGTGGATCAATTAGTCTTCATCGAAGCCCCAGCCGGACGTGGATCTTGGAGTGGACGAACCATTGCTTCCATGGGGTTGATTCCAAAGAACCCTGCGTCGAAGGCAGCGACGTCCTCCTTGAGGAAATGGCCTCCACCCGTGCTGGTCTAGTTTCAAATAGCCACATCAGTTAACGCCTGTCCCATCTGACCCTCTGAATCGCCAGGACTTACCGTTCCGGACCTGTGCGAAGTGGGATCTTGGAACGCCTCCATGTTGAACCGCTTGCCTGGGCCCGGCGTCCACGCCGTACGCCCAGAGACTAGCATGTCCCACAGGCCCGAAGTGTCCGTGGCGTTCCCTCCAAGGCGGCAGCTCATTCCAATGATGGCGATGGGCTCGACGGGGCCGCTGCTGCCGTGGTCACTGGCCTCACGCTCGCTGAGAACCGACCATGAGGAGGAAAAGCCTTCACTACCCGAGCCGTCGCTCTCGGCCCTGAAGGACCGCGACCTCTCGGAACCGCTCATTATGAGATGGTAGCGGAGAAAAGGGTATCAATTAAAAAAGACAAAACGTAAAAAGCTTGCTTCCTGCGTTGCTTGTTGAGACGGGCAATATAATAACACGAGTAGAAAGGCGCATAGAGGACGGGTATACACTGGATCCGATGTGTGTGTCTGTGATGGTATCATACAAAGATATTTGGTGTAAGTGAAACGAGTCCTCTGCCTGGGCGAGTGGGAGAGGAAGGGAGGAGGTTGAAGTCCGCAACCATCAGCTCGCCGGCCAAGCCTTGTCCCGATGTCGACGACAGGCTCGCTTACACAAAGCTCCGTCAACGTACAATTACAGCTGACATCTGGTAGCCTTCATTATTCGCGATCAAAGGCATGCCCCCCCGGCCATCGTCGCCACGTCCGTTCGGATGTGGCTTCCCTACCGACCGGAACGCCGCACGGACAGGTGATGGCCGCCGATCCTGCCGATCTCGCCCTTTCGGACCGACGAGACCCTCAGCCCTGTGGAGCCAAGCGGCACCGCGTTGGCCTACCGTTAGACCTGACCGACTTTAACGTGCATCGCACGAAGGAAAACGGCTGAGAAAAGTGGCTTGCGCCGGCATGGAGTTCGAGATCTCCGGATGTAAAGTGGACACGGAGTGGGTACCCGCGTGAAGGGATCGGCATATGCCACGACGGCGGCTAATTTTCCTTCGACCGGCACGAGCTACGCAGGATGTAAATCATAGGTTGCCCCTTGAGGCGTGCTTCAGCGTGGATGTGACGTCTAGGAACCCAAAGGACTCGGGCTGCAGGTTCTGGATTGCCTGAACCGGTGGAGACGCAGTGAGCTGGCCTAGCTGCTGTCACAAACGGGGGCTTGCGTCTTGGGCGTCGGATCTTATGTGACATGGAGTTCGGATGAGGAGGACGGCAGCCACTTACTGAAGACCCGGAAGCCCTTCCTTTCTCGGTATACCGTTTCTCTAGCGTTTGGGGGCTTCGGGGGTGTTCCTATGTAAGAGATTTGCACGCATCTCGTCCTACGTTGACGGCTAACATCGCGACCTAGACGCTTATTCCCGCGCCGTGAAAAGGATTCATGCCATTCGAGCCAGAATTTCTACCCCAACACACCAAGTCATGGCACTGATACTCGAAGACACGCTCGTCAAGCTTGACGTACCCCTTGGCGAGGAAATCATCCGCCTTTCTTCACTGGACCAACAAGCCCAACGCAACTATGCCAAACTTTTACTACTCTTCGAACTCGGCGAGATGAGGAACGTGGTCGACACGATCCAACATCTTAAGCGCGGCTTGGCTGTGACGCTCAGCGAGCTTCCGGAATTTGCCTCTACTGTTGCTCCTCTTCCAAACTCAGAGCGCAAAGAACTCGAGCTGCGACTCGGACCAGACTCTGGGGTCGCCTTAAGGGCAGTCAACCACGGTGCCTCTGAAGATGGTCAAGGGGGGCATGGCCCACTCTTCGGCCGAAGCTACGGCGACTTGACCGCCTGCAATTTCTCGATAATGGACGCCCCTCGAGACGTGTTGTTTCTTCCAGAGGACGGCCCGGAAAACGCTCGTCCTGAAGGGATCCCAGCAACCCGCATCCAGGCCAACTTCATCGATGGGGGCCTCATCATCGCCTTCAGCTGGCACCACACGGTATGCGACGCTCGAGGAGTCACACGATTCTTCGGCGCGTGGGCGAGTCATACCAAAGAATCCGTGACGCAGGGAGCTTCCCAAGCAGCGATAAACTTCCCTTCGGAGCAGACGCTAGATCGATGGCGCCTTGAGTACGGCGATGAACGTGCAGACGTGAGCCAACTGCCGGAATACACGGCGGACCCAACTCTGCGCTCGCCCCTGAACCCCAGCTCCGCACACCTCCTAGACCGCCAGGACCCCGTCGCCGCCACGGCGACGTTCAGCACATGGTACTTCAGCTCATCCGCCCTAAAGTCCCTACGTGACCTCCTTGCCGAGTCCGACGTTGAGAACAGCTCGTCCTTCACGCAGAGCGAGGCCGTTTCCGCACTCATCTGGAAGCACTTGAGCACCGCGCGATCGCTCCAGCGGGATGCGCCGCCGGGTGCGACGTCACTCTTTTCCACGCGGATCGACTACCGGGCACGGGTCAAGCCAGCCCTGCATGAGGAGTTTGTGGGGAATATCAACGAGCCGAACGCAAGGGTAAGAATGTCTCTTGAGGAAGTCTGCGCTCCGCCGACGCCCGGGTCGCTTGCCACTCTTGCGCATGCGATTCGTGGTGCTGTGGAAGGGCTCGGCGAGAGCGATGTTAGGGCGTTCATTGGCGTGGTTAACAGCCTGCCGGCTGTGACGGACCTGTACTGGAACTATAATACCTATCCTGGCCCTGACCTGGCTGTCTCGGACATGTCTGGCTCTGACATTCTCCGGCAGGACTGGGGAGCGTCTCTCGGACACCCGGCCTGCATCCGCACGCCTTCTCATGAGAGGGGCGTCGCGTTTGTGTTGCCACAGGATCGGGATGGCGGGTTCGAGGTGCAGCTGCAGAGCGAGGCGGAGGCCGTGAGGAAGTTGAGAGAGGACGAGTTCTTTACGCGATTTGCTGAGTTCCGGTGCTGAGAGGCAACGGTTGGGGGGAGATAGAGTGGCACTTGGTGGCTCCAATACGCCGAGTCTAGTGCGAAGTTGGTTTCGAAGGCTTTAACAATTCAATTTTTCCACGCCTCCTTTTTATGACGTAGAGTGCCTTGAGTTAAATGTGATTCGATACTGAACTGAGTGTAATTAGATTTGTTGTGTAACAGTTACGGAACAACACTATATTTTCGTGGCTTTCGAGAATTATTCTAACACGCCATTCTGAGCCACTCGTCCCTTTAGGACCTTCTTCAACACCTTGCCATTCTGCGACCTCGGAATCTCCGCGACGAAGATGATCCTCTCGTGGAGCCAATGTGTCTCGTGCAGCCGGTCCTGGACATGCTCGTCAATACTCTCACAGAGCTCCTCCTCTCCTACGTCAAACATGGCTGTTGAGGACCGAACTACGAATGCAAGGGGCCGCTCCCCAGCGAGATTATCGGGAACGCCGATCACTGCCGAGTCCGCTATAGCGGAGTGGGTGGCCAATACCGTCTCAATATCGGCTGGTACGACTTGATTCCCCTAAACGTCCTTATGAGTAGCCGTATGGATCGGTGCGTGAGTGAAGGGACATACTTTGACTTTGATCATGTCCTTAATGCGATCGCGAATGAAGAGATGTTCAGTCCCAGCCGGGCTAATCTTGATCATGCCCACATCCCCCGTGCGTAGCCACCCGTCGGGGTCAAACGAGTTTTGCGATTCTTCCTCATTTCCAAGATAGCCGATGAATAGGTTAGGTGATTTGAATAAGATCTCACCGGCTTTGTCGTGCGTCCCGATATCCTCGCCATCGGGTCCCACGAGGCGCAATTGGGTCCCGGGTAGGAGCGAGCCGGACGAGCCGTACCAAATATCGTGGGAACTTGTCAGAGTTGCGATAATGGACGTCTCCGTGGATCCTAGACGGCATTAGTGCCAAGTAAAATCTTCGTGCAGAGCAAGTACGCAGAGCTCACCCCACGCGTGGATAATGTGCCACGTTGGACAGAGAGAGTGCAGCTTCTCGGCGAGTTGCCTGTCCAGTGCGGCCGCCCCAGTAACGCTCGCCTTGACCGACGATAAGTCGTATAGATCAAGAAGGAAGGGATTCGCAACTAGAGCCGCTAGTATAGGCGGAACCTAAGCGTCCGCATAGTTAGCGACCGTACAGAATGTCATCGGCGAAGGTGTCGGAATTTCTAACCAAGTATAGTCTCTCAATCCTGTACTTAGGGACGCATCCTAGCACCATCTGCATATCGAACCGCGGGAAGACGACGAATTGGTCTCCGCGCCAAAGCGCCAGGTGCGCGACCACAATGCCGTAGCTGTGGCTGAAGGGCACGGCGCCGGCTTCCACCTCGGTGGCGCCGGACTTGGTGTAGTCTTCAAAGGCCGCCGTTTGCATGATGTTGGCAATGAGACCGTAATGCGTGAGCATTGCTAGCTTCTGCTTGCCGGACGTGCCGCTTGTGGGACATAAATACGCAACCTGCGATGTGCCCTGGCCAGCGTCCCATTTCAATGGGGCGAGCGGTGGGAGGCTTGAGCCGTGGGTGATGAGACCTGCGATTGTCCTGATTCCAGGCTCCCGGTCCGATGATTGGACATATCCTTTTGGGAGTCCGAGCTCGTAGATCCTAGATAGCGGGATCGACAATTCTTTCGCTGCTTCTAGACAAGTCGGCATGAGGCTCTGGCATGCGACGATTGTATTGCACTTCGCGTTAGACATGTGAGCCGTGACCTCACCCACGGTGCTCGTCGAGTGAAGCGGCAGACATATCCCGTCAAGACGGTGTACAGCCCAGCAAACGACAAAGTAGTCGAGCTAGCAAGGGTCAGAACATTTGCCCCTTAGTACGGCGTGGAGTAATCTTCTTGAGTAACCCACCGTGTTTAGGGCCAGGATGGCGAGAACCTTGTCCCACGGGGATCCCGAGTCGGGCGACCACCCGAGCTCCTGTGAGAGAGCTCGCGCTAGATAATCGACCCGGCCTTTGAGGTCCTGGACGGAGTAGGACCCGCCTGAGATACCATCTGTGAGCGGCGGTTTTGCGGTGCCGGGTGCTGGTCGGGACGGGCGACCAGCCAATGCGAAGTCGCCGACGAGGGTAGTGTTCGGAGGGTCCTGAACTTCGGGGACCCAGGCCGGGGGCGAGAAAATCATGTTTGGCTCTGTATTTGGATTTGCTCGTGGAGAAGAAGCGAACCGTCAATGCTGGTCTTGTAAATCGCCCGAAAGTCCGGTGCTTGGGAGTTTGTGTCTTTGACTGCAAATATGGGGCTTAATTATTAGAAGGTGTCTAAATCAGGAAGTCATGGTGGGGTGGATCGTCCTTTTTAGGAAAAAGCTTTGGTGCGTTCCAAGCCGTCTTAGTGGCTGGCGAGCGAGGAGTGCATGCGAGAAGGAAAGGGGCGAAGGAAAACATGACGGTGCCACAACGCATGCTTGCAGCGGAGCTGGTCTCTATGTATCAGTAAGACCGGCTGCGGCAAAGCCTGACGGGTGGGCAGTTATGGTACCAAACACGGTCTTGTTGCAATTTGTAATGTGTTTTACCGTTTGGTTAAGAACTAAACAACGGCCTGAGCATCCGTTTCCCGCTACCCCACGATATTAGATTAGAGCACACTCGCATGGGTTTGAGACATGCTACTTTAGTCCCTACATAGGTCGGTCGATCGGCTCGTGAGGGTATAGGATCGTCGCCAACAAACGGATTCGTGAAGAACGAGTCTTAACATGTGAAGCGGTCCTGGAAATAAGGTTATACTATATATACCACGGGGCTACACACTTTTATCATCTTTAGCCATCTTGTACCGTGAGCCAAACTTCTTCCGTAGACACCTTGCTTTTTCTTTCATAACTAACATACAACCAACCAATGCCAAATCGTCCTAGCACCTAGTATAAATTCGGAGAAACCCCTCTCGAGACGCGACCCTCTATTATCGTGCCCTCAAACGAGAACCCGACACTCCTTCACATGCTTGTCCCTCGCCGTGGACCGAGTAAAGAGGCGCCCACACTTCTGGCAGTTAAACCTCTTAGCCAGCCCGTTCTTCTCTCGGAGATGGCGCATGTAGTTCCCCTTCGAGGAGAAGGCCCGGCCGCCGCAGCCGTGGTCAAAGCAGCGGATCGGTGATGTCGATGCTGCGGGGTGTGTTGTGCGTGAGGGCAGAGCTGTGCATATGGTCTCAGTCCCAATTCCGCGGGACTCTTGGATATTCGGGTGATTGAGTCTTACGTGTTGCTTTGGTTTCCACCGGGGCGACAATTGATGGAGATTCGGTGTGGAGTAATTGGCCTGTTTCATGTTGGGATCCTGGAGAGTTGCGGAAGGGGCACGGGTAGAAGGATGCTTGCTGCCCTGTGATGAACCTCGCGTGTGCAGGCGTCGGTCGGGGAGTTTCTGGAGATGCCCACATCGGCGTTATAGGGGTGAGACGTGGCGATAGCGAGGGGCTCCAAGCGCTGCCCTCGACTCCCCATGAAAATAGCTCCGTAGGCGGAGAGTCTCGCTGTTGGCCTGTGTATGGATTAACAGGAGTAAACCCATATTGGCTGTTGGTAAACCAACCCCCGGCTGGAACGGAAAACGTAGGGCCCATGCCCATTATCGAGAAGTCGTAGTGCAAATCGGAGCCGGACATCGTCGCCTACGTTAGTCGCGGAGTAGCAGGGAAAAAGATCCCAACAAAACGGAGAATCGCCTCATGGGTTAGAATACCAACCTCATAGCCGAGAATCTTGGCCGCTCCCGCGGCCTCCCTGAGTATGCCCTTCGGGGGTCCTACGTAAGGCTGACTGTTCAGGCACGGCCTTCTGTTCTTTCCCACGGCGGTGCAAAAGGTCCACTACCCGGGAAGCTCGGCAACGTCAGAGCCAACGAGACTACATCGACAGTTGCCTCACATCTCCTGGGCGTCTGCTGAGTGGCGTCTGCGACGAGACGAGGATCACTGGCACACTTGCGTAGGCAGCCACAATGCGCAAATTGGGCACGAACACGTCCGAGAACCTCACATCCGAGTGCTTGGACAGACGAACCGAACTGCGCCCAGCAAGTGACGAGCAGACTCTCAAAAAAAAATCTATTGGCCGTCCGTATTCGGATCGGCGATAAAACCGCCGAGGCCGCAACCCGAATCCACCCCGGATCCTGCCGCATACCCATGGCCCCGGCCCCCCACCCTTCCCGCCGATGGCTGAAGTCGATCCCCCCGAGCCCGATCTGCAAAAACTCCACCGGCCTGGTGCCACGTTTTCCACCTAAACACCCACACAAGCCGCGGCAAACGTTGACGACAACCGCCGATCTCCTTCAGCAGCCCCACATCGCTTAATATCCCATCACAATTTAGGTTTCGCGCGCCTCCTAATGACGGCGAAGAGACCACGTTGTGGAGACGGTCACTTCACGCGGCATGAAAGGCCCTTGCGTTAGGTCGGCCCAGCCAGCCACGGGTCCGTACTTACATGACTTGTGGAAGCGGTTTTGATTGACAACGTCGGGCTGTCGGGCAGGGCGGTGAGCAGCTGACGGGACGCCGCCGGCGCAATCTGGTGGTTAGCCCCTGTTATTCAGCAATGCTTTGTGAGGTGGGCGTGAGAAAGGGTGTGAGACGAGGTGAGATGGGCGTGAAATGGACATGAGACGGGTGTGAGAGAGACACTTAAGCAGTAGGCGTATTAGTCGGACGTCACTGAGCATGAGCTACAGGGAACAAACGGTATGCTAAACTTTACCATTTTCATGGTAACCAAGCGACGATAGCTTCACATCAGACGTAGCCCGTCTAATGATCTAAGGAACACCCCATATCCTCTCCATCAACCCTAATCTTAATACCTCATTACCATAATGTCTCTCGAAGCAATGAACGGCCACGGCCCAGAGCCAGCACAGGGAGCCGATCATGAACGCGCCAACGAAGGTGTTCCCGAAGCGGAAATGCGCGAGATATGCGCCGTTACGCTGGGCCGCCCGGCCGCAAAGATCAAGATGCACCGGTCCTTTGTCGCGCAGGGTGGCGACTCGCTCCTCGCGATCAAGCTCATGGCGCGGTGCCGCGACGCGGGATACGACGTTACAATTCACGACATCCTCCAGGCCAAGAGCATCACGGAACTCCGTCGGTGTCTGGCGCCTGGCAGTATTCCCGTGGAGAAAGTTGAGGATCCGGCTGGTACGAATGGCCATACATCACCTCCGCCAGAACTTGCAATCAGTGACCATCTTCTCGGCCGTCTCAAGACTATCACCTCGAACCCACAGGCAGATGTAGAGGCATTCTTCCCTTGTTCCCCTATCCAGAAGGTCTTCCTCACCGCGCACGGCATCAACCCTGAGCTATACCAGTGCACCGCCGTCATCGACATCTCCGCAAAGCCCGGAAATACACTGAACTACTCGCGCCTGGCTCAGGCTTGGGATACGGTCGTGAGGCGTCACCTATCCTTGCGGACTGTTTTCGTGGAGAGTGAGGTCCACCCGGGTGACTTTGACCAGGCCGTTCTCAAGGAGGTCGCTTCGCTGAGAGACCTCGGTGACGCGGACGAGAAGACGGCTGAGAAGCTCGCGTCTCGCGAACTGGTCTCATTTGACCCCGGCGCTCCCCTCAAGGCGACGCTCTTGAGCCGCGGCGAACAATGCGCTCGACTCAGGGTGGATATCTCACACGCGCTGGTCGACGGCGAATCCCTGCCCGTCATCCTCCACGATCTCTCCGCCGCCTACGCCCCTAGCGATGAGCCCTCGCCGGCCATGCCCTACAGCAACTATGTCTCATACCAGGAGCAGCTCACTTCAGATGCCCCCGTCGCGTATTGGTCACGCTACCTTCTCGGCGCCCAACCATCCATCCTCCCGCCCAGCAACGACCAGGCTAGTCGCGCAGACCTTCAGACCGAGCGCTTCAGGCTGGACCTAGCGCCCGGGACTCTCGGAGATTTCTGCGGTAGGCACAACGTGACGGCCGCGAATATCTGCCAAGTAGCCTGGGCGCTAGTCCTGAGGTCCTACACATGCTCGCACGACGTGTGCTTCTCGTACGTCAGCTCAGGCCGGCAGGCGCCTCTCGGTGGTATCGAGGGCGCCGTGGGTGCCTTCGTCGACACGATGGTCTGTCGCGTGGACACGTCTGGGGACAGGTCCCTGGAGCAGACTCTCGCGAAAGTGAGACAGGATTTCTCGGAGGGGCTGCAACATCCCTGCGTGCTTGCGATGGCCCATGACGGCCGTGCGGGGGAGCTTTCCCGGCTGAGGGGAAACACGATCATGTCCTGTCTTGGGAAGCTCCCGAAGGGCGGTGGTGCGATTCCTGGGTCTGGGTTGTCGTTTGAGCTAGTTGATGCTGTCAACCCTTCGGAAGTGAGTTCCTTTCCCCCCACTCTCAATTATGCTTCCCTTCTTATAAGGCATACTTCCTTCGCGATATGGATTTTAATAACCGCTACTAGTATGATATCTCTCTCAACATTGAGATGTTGGAGGACGCATTCGAAGTCGGACTCGACTTCTGGGAGTCTCGAATCACCAGGGAAGGAGGCCGAAACATTTCCGAAAGCTTCAAGAAGATCCTGGAAAGCATTATCATGGACAGCGTTGCTTCCCTCGGGGAGATCGATGTCATTCCGCCCACGCACGTCGAGAAGATCCGCGACTGGAATAAGAACATTCCACAAAGAGTAGAGGCCCGCATTCACGACAGAGTCGAGGAGAATCAGCGCCTTCGCCCGGAGGCTCTGGCCATCCAGGCCTGGGACGGCGATCTAACATACCAACAGCTCAACGACCTCGCGGACAAGCTAGCCGCCCACCTGGTCAGCCTTGGCGTTCGTCCCGAGAGCAAGGTCCCCTTATGCTTCGAGAAGTCGAAGTGGGCTGTGGTGGCCCAGCTGGCGATCATGAAGGCCTCCGGCTGTGTGGTGCCCATCAGCCCTAACCAGCCACGGAAGCGCACGGAGCTCATTCTCGAGGATATCGGTGCCGCCGTCATTCTAACTAGCTCGACACACGCGGACCGACTAGCGGACATGCTTCCCAATCTCCTCATAGTCAACGACAACTTAATGTCTGAGCTCCCGCAAGCAGACCGGCCGGTGTGCACCGCAACTCCAGACTGCGCGGCCTTCGTAATCTACACCTCTGGCAGCACAGGCGTCCCCAAGGGCGTCGTCCTCCCGCACGCCAGCCTCTGCACCAGCCTGCACCACCTCTCAGTAAAGTTCGAGGTGGGCCCCCATACGCGCATGGTCCAGTTCTCGGCCTACACCTTCGACATCTCCATCCAGGACATTTACACGACGCTGCACCGCGGCGGCTGCCTATGTATCATCTCCGAAGACGACCGCCTTAACAACCTCGGCGCGTCGATGCGGTCATACCGCGTCAACTGTGCTGGCCTAACGTCCACGGTCGCCGGCACCGTCTCGCCGGAGGAGGTTCCCTCCCTCCAGACGCTTGTTCTCCTTGGGGAGGCCGTCAAGCCGGCGGTCGTAGCACGGTGGCTCCCGCACGTGGCGGTGTACAACGCGTACGGTCCCTCCGAGTGCTCCATCCAGGCGAGTTGCAGACGGCTCTCACCGAGCTGTAACGCCCTGAACATCGGTTACCCCCTCGCCGGCGCGCTATGGGTCGTGGACGCTACCGACCATAACCGCCTCGTGCCCGTTGGTTCTCCAGGCGAGCTCCTTATTGAGGGGCCACTCCTGGCTCGCGGGTACCTCAACAACAAGGAGAAGACGGACGAGGTGTTCGTCACGGATCCCGCATGGGCGTCCCGGTACGAATTCGACATTTGTAGGCGGTTCTACCGCACTGGTGACTTGGTGAGGCAGTGCTCTGATGGGTCGATTGTGTATATTGGCCGCCGCGATACGCAGGTTAAATTCCGTGGGATGCGGCTCGAGGTCGGGGAGATCGAGCACCATCTGATACAGCACCACAGCACCGTCGACGCCGCCATCGTCCTCCCTGCCGAGGGTCCGTGTAGAGACCGGCTGGTCGCCGTCATCACCCTCCATAGACACCTCTCCAAACCTCCACCGTCCGGGGGCATTGTGCCCCTCACCAGCAATCACCTTCAAGCGGCGATGCCCGAGATCGGAGAGCTCGAGGAGCACCTTGCCGCGCAGGTCCTGGAGCACATGGTCCCAACAGTCTGGGTCCCACTGGCTGGGGCCCTCCCACAGAACGAGTCCGCAAAACTAGACCGAAAGGCACTGAAGCTGTGGGTCGAGGCTATGGATCAGGATACCTTTAGTAATCTCACTGCGGCTGGAGAGAAGCACGGGAGCACGCAGCCGGCCACCCTCGTTCAGAAGCATATCCAGGACGCATGGGCGGATGTGCTGAGAGTGCCTGCTGAGCAGCTCCCGGTTCACGGAAGGTCCTTCCTGGGACTTGGGGGGGACTCCATTGGTGCCATGCGAGTCGTCTCCAGGGTTAGGGAACACGGAGTGTCTCTGGCTGTGCGGGATGTTCTGCAGTGCAAGTCCATCTCTGATCTAGCGCAGAAGAGCGGAGACGAGGAGAGTGAGGCTGACAGGAGGGCGGCGCCGCAATCATCAGCTGACCCCTTCACGCTTCTCGGCCTAAAAGAAGCCGAGCTGGAAGAGTTGCAGAACGCAATCGTGGCAAGGATAGGGGTACAAGCCGGAGACATAGAGGACGTGTACCCCTGCTCACCCATCCAACAGGGAATCCTAATGAGCCAAGCAAAATGCCCCTCCGAATACCAAATCCAACAGATCCTCAAGGTCGAGTGCTCCAACTCCAAAGGAATAGGCCCCGACAGCATCATTCATGCGTGGCGAGCCGTCGTGAAGAGGCACCCAATGCTACGCTCAGTCTTCATCCCGTCCGTCCTGGGAGAGGAGGACGGTACCTTCTTCCAAGTTGTGCTCCGCGGCGTGGACGCCAGAGCCGAGCACGTACAATGCGAGGACCACGATCTTGAGTCCCATCTCGCCATCAAGACCGATCCGGAACTGGGAATATACACAAAAAAACCCGCCCACCGACTCAACGTATACTCAACTCCATCTGGACGCGTCTACTGCCGTCTCACACTGAGTCACGCTCTTGTCGACGCCTCCTCCCTCGCGCTGATCCAGAGGGACCTTGTTGACGCATATGACGAGAAGCTAGCGTCCTGCACTGGCCCCAGCTACAGCGCATACATTTCGTACTTGCAGCGTTCTCCGGCCAGCGACTCCCTCCAGTACTGGAGCAAGAAGTTGGCAGGCGCAGAACCATGTCACCTACCTGCCCTGACAGAGCGCGGGCTTCTGCCCGATGCGAGAGAACCAGGTAGTGAGCACGGCCGGCGTCCAATGGAAATGGAAATCAGGGAGTTCTCGAACGTTGAGGGCCTACAGAGGTTTAGTGAATCACAGGGTGTAACCGTTGCCAACGTGTTCCAGGTAGCTTGGGCTTTAGTCTTGTCCAAATACACTGGCTCATCGGATGTGTCCTTTGGCTACCTCGCCAACGGCAGGGACGCAGACGTCGCAGGGGTGGACTCTATGATTGGTCCCCTGATCAACATCCTCGTCACACGCATTGCTCTCAACCCGGAGGACGGCATCCAGGACACTCTCCGGAAGGTCCAGGATGATTTCTTTGAGGGATACAGCCACCAGCGCACTTCCTTGGTGGACATCTGGCACACCCTCGGTCTAAAGGGTAGAGGCTTATTCAACACGTCTCTCTCCTACCGCCACGCGACGCCTCAAGCGCCGGATAGCTCCAGCCTCTCTCTGGACTTGGTCGCGGGCGAAGACCCAACAGAATACGACGTAACCATAAGCGTTGTAACAGTCCCAGGGCAGAAGATCTCGATCTGGATGCAGTACTCGCCAGATTTCATGTGCCGGGAGGCAGCAGCGGGAATGGTGGGTTGCCTCCTCCAAACGGTGGAGTCATTCGTGAAGCAGCCACAAGGCAGGCTGGCAGATGTGCAGATGGTGACGACGCGGGACCTGCTGCAAGTCCAGGGGTGGAATGATGAGATCCCCGAGCAGAGCACGGACGAGTGCATCCACGAGATTGTTGCCTCCCAGAGACGGCTCCGGCCTGACGCGACGGCTGTGTGTGCGTGGGACGGTAACCTTGCCTACGCTGATCTCGAAGACATGGCTGACCGCCTCGCTGGCTGTCTAGTCAGTGAGCTTCCGGCCGGAATTGAGTCGAAAGTGGTCCTGTGTCTCGAAAAGTCGAAGTGGGCGGTAGTTGCCCAGCTGGCCGTGCTCAAGGCAGGCGGCGTGGTGGTGTCCGTCAACCCCAAGCACCCCCGCCAGAGACTAGAGGTTATCCTAAAGGATACCGGAGCCCAAGTCATGATAACGACGCGTGAATACTCGAGCCGCTTCTCCGATACGATCCCCCAGATCATCGAGATCGGCTCTGACGTCGATCATAGTTCCGCTATCCCAACAGGGGTCCCAGCCAGCTTCCCAATCGTAACGCCAGAGAACGCCGCCTTCATAATCTATACGTCCGGCAGCACCGGTGCCCCAAAAGGCGTAGTCCTAACCCACTCCTCCCTTGTTGCAAGCTTCAAGGCTCACGGAAGCGTCTACGGGATGGACCCCGACACCAGGAGCATACAGTTTGCGTCGTACACATTCGACGCCAGCATCAGCGATATCTGGGCAACCATCTGTCACGGCGGGTGCGTATGCGTCATATCAGAGGAGGAGAGGATGAACGGCTTGGAGGCGGCGATCCAGGTGTACGGGGGCACCCTCTCGCAGCTCACCCCGACAGTGGCGTCGCTCTTGGATCTCTCAAAGTTGCCGTCGCTGCGGACACTAGTCCTTGGCGGCGAGGCGGTCAGGCCGTCCATGATCGACGCGTTCACGAAAGCACCCAGCCTGACGGTCCTGAACGGGTACGGGCCCTCGGAGTGCTCTATTTACACCACTTGCGGCAAACCACTGAGGGACACGAAGCAGGCCCCTATCATCGGGCGGCCCCTCGTCGGCTCAGTGTGGGTCGTAGACGAGAGCGGAAGAAACATATGCCCCGTCGGCGCTGTTGGAGAGCTCTGGATCGGGGGACCACTCCTAGCACGGGAGTACCTCAACGACAAGGAGAAAACTGACAAGTCTTTCGTGAAAGATCCTCCGTGGGCGCATCGCCTCCGGCTTCCAAGCCAGAGGTTCTACCGGACGGGAGATCTGGTCCGCCAGGCCCGCAGCGGGGACATCGTCTACGTCGCGAGGAGGGACACCCAGGGGAAAATCCGTGGCCAGCGCGTCGAGATCGGGGAGATCGAGTATCAGGTCAAGAGGTGCTTCGCCGCAGCTAGGGGCGTGGTGGCGAGTCTTCTCTCTCTCTCGGACGGGGGCGAGCGCACTGTCGTCTCCGTGGCCTTCGAGCTGAAAGACCGCCCACAAGCCGAAGTGGCCGATGAGCCCAACTCGCTGCTCCTGGGTATTCCAGCTGATCTAGCGGCTGGGCTGCGTCACTTGCGGAGTGCGCTCTCAGACGTTTTGCCGTCTTACATGGTCCCTGGCGTCTACGTCCCTGTAACTCAATTCCCTATGACCACATCCGGCAAGGTCGACAGGAGACTCCTTGTGCAAATGCTGCAAAGGTTACCAGCAGAGGAGCTCTCGAAGTACATGCTGTCGGATAATCACAAAGTTGCCACTGTCACCGAGGCTGAAAGGAAGCTGCAGAAGATCTGGGCGGCTGTTCTCAAGATTCCCGTCGACAAGATTGGAGCAAATGACCACTTCCTGCACTCAGGTGGTGATTCATTCATGGCGATGCGCCTCGTTGGAAGAGCGTCTAGCTGCGGCCTGTCACTTAGCGTCTCAGACGTGTTCAGTCACCCAAGGTTAGCGGACATGGCACGGGCGGTCGACCAGAAGGAGGCCAGTCCCCAGGCCGATGACGAGGTCATTCCCCCATTCGCCCTCTGGAGAACCGCCAAAGGGACCTTGCCCGAGCCTGCGACAGATAGACCGGATGCATCCGAGCTAGCTGCCATTGCCGGTGAATGTGGCGTTTCGGTCGATACTATTGAGGATGTCTACCCCTGCACGCCACTTCAGGAGGGCCTCATGGCCGTCACCAAGCAGAGGGCAAACGCGTACGTGGGCCGCTGGATATACCGGATCCCGGATGCAGTAGACATTGCGCGGTTCAAGAATGCCTGGGCCCAGCTCGTATTCATGACCCCCATCCTGAGAACGAGGATCCTGCCCGGGAAGGGATCGGGAGCGCTCCAAGTGGCCGTACGAGAGGAGGCAACCTGGTCCTCTAACACGGACCTACACCAGTATCTCTGCCTGGACGCTGAGCTTTCCATGACGTACGGCTCGCGCCTCATTAGGCTTGCCACCGTAGAGTCGGACCCGGACCGGGAGCGATTCTTCGTGCTCACCATGCACCATAGTCTGTACGACGGTCTTAGCTTCGCCAAGATGTTCGAGACGGCCTCGCGCCTCTATTTCTCCCAGGAGGTTCCTTCTGCGCCTCCGTATACTTATTTTATCCGCCATCTCCAGGAGCAAGACCCTGATGCTGCACAATCTTTCTGGCGGGCCCAACTCCCTGACGAAGATCTCTCCGCCTCCTTTCCCCCGCTGCCAACTCCTTCTCACCAGCCTCGACCGTCGCAGATAGCCGTGTGCACGCTCAACACTGGTGACCTATCCGGCGACTTTACCCCGGCCATCATGCTACGAGCCGCATGGGCCCTCGCTGTCTCTCCCTACGTCGGAAACAGGGTCCTCTTCGCCACAACACTCTCTGGACGCACAGCGCCTATCCAGGACATCCTCGACATCCCAGCCCCAACAATTACCACCGTCCCCCTGAGCATCCATATCGACAAGAAGCAGAGCGTGCGTGAGTACCTGGGCGCGATACACCAGCAGTCCCTTGAAATGATTCCCTTCGAGCACACCGGCCTGCAGCACATCCGGCGTCTCGTGGGCAGGGACATTGAGCCGCGGCACCTCTTCGCTGTGCAGTCTGCGACGGAGCGGGAGCGTCATCTGGCAGAGAACCCCATGGGGCTCGAACTGGTAGATGCGCCCATGCAGGACTTTTACAGCCATGCGCTGACGGTGGAATGCACTACTGATGGCTCCGAGGTGGAGGTCGAGGCGCGATACGACCAAGATGTCCTCCCTACTCTCCAGGTGCGCCGCCTCCTGGGGCGGTTCGGACATATCCTGAACCAGCTTGTTGGAGTGCATAACCAAGCGGGTAGCGACAAGGCCGAGTCCGCCAAGGTTGGCGACGTCGAGACGGTCTCCCCGGAAGAGATTGCACAGCTTGTCAGCTGGAACCAGGGCGTCCCCGCGGCGCAGGAGGTTCTCATCCATGACCTGGTCCGCAAGAACAGCGTCGCCCAGCCGGACTCACCCGCCATCTGCTCGTGGGACGGCGAGCTGACTTATAGGGAATTAGACCGCCACTCTGACGCTCTTGCGCAGCGACTGGCGAGCCTGGGAGTGGGACTAGAAGCGGCAGTGCCTGTGTGCCTTGATAAGTCAAAGTGGGTGCCTGTCGCTCAACTTGCGGTCCTCAAGGCCGGAGGCATCGTCGTCCCGGTCCGGGCTGATCCCGCCCAGCGGCTGCAGGCTATCCTTGAGGACACCGGGGCCGAAGTTGTGCTTGTAACACGCCATTACGCAACCGGACTGCAGGAGAAGGTTGCCCATGTTGTAGTTGTCGATGATTCACTGTTTGATGACCTAGAAGCGACGATTACAGAGAATGTGGAAAGCCAAGCCCAGCCCGATAACGCCGCCTTCATCATCTACACCTCTGGCTCCACAGGAACGCCCAAGGGTGTTGTGCTCGAGCACCGCAGCATGGCAACAAGCCTCCTTTCACAGGCCTTGCGGCTAGGATTTAGCACGAATATACGGGCGTTCCAGTTCTCCCACTTCACCTTTGACGCCTCGGTCCACGATATGTTCGTCACGCTTCTGGCCGGCGGGTGTGTGTGTCTCCCTTCCGAGGAGGAGCGAGTGAACGACCTAGCTGGCTCGATGAGGCGGATGGAAGTCAACTACGCGCTGCTTACTCCTGCAGTTCTCGGGACTCTTCGGCCGTCGGAGATCCCGAGTATGCGCATCGTCACTGTTGGTGGCGACGCCGTTCGAGCAGAGCAGGTGGAGCCCTGGCTTGGACGTGTTCGTATCCTGAACGCCTACGGCCCGGCTGAGTGTTCTATCATGGTCAGCGCCGGCGAGCTCGTCGCCCGCAACGCAACGTGCATAGGGCGGAACCTGGCGGCCGGCCTATGGGTCGTGGACGAGGAGGATCCAGGCCAGCTCCTTCCACCAGGCGCCAAAGGCGAGCTTCTCGTCGAAGGCCCGCTACTTGCACGAGGATACCTCAACGACGCCAAGAAGACCTCGGCGGCGTTCCTAGAGAACCCGGCCTGGCTCGCCCGGTATGACCTCAACCCTGACGGCACGACACGGAGGATGTACCGCACAGGTGACGTGGTGGTCCAGGACAACGACGGCTCATTCACATACGTCGGGCGGAAGGACAGTCAAATCAAGATCCGCGGCCAGCGCGTCGAGCCGGCTGAGATCGAGCACCACCTCACGAGACAGATGGCCGTTGCCGATGCCGTGGTCCTCTATCCGCCCGAGGGTCCGGCCAAGGGACGCCTTGTCGGCGTTTTGACGTTCCACGAGTTCTTGACGTCCTGCCCTGTGACTGATGAGGTGAGGCCGTTCGTGCTTCAGGAGAGGGCCGATGCCTTGGCGCAAGTTTCCTCGGTTAGGAACTGTCTAGCGGGCGATGTCCCGGAGTACATGGTTCCCACTGAGTGGGTCCTCCTTGAGGCCATGCCGCAGAATAACTCGCGCAAGGTCGACCGCAAGAAGCTGTTCAACTGGCTGGTGTCGATGGATGAGACTACCTTCGATAAATATAGGGGAAGCGAAGACAGCGGCTCCCTAGTATCTGACATGCCAGGAACCGCTCTGGAAGCGCAGCTCCAGTCCGTCTTCTCAGATGTGCTTCACCTTCCAGTCGACAAGGTGTCACTGAGTAAGCCGTTCCTTAGTATGGGCGGCGACTCGATCACAGCGATGCAGGTAGTCTCGCAATGTCGCGGTCGGTACGGCATCGCCGTCCTCATGCGGGACGTCCTTCAGAGCCAGTCAATCCGCCAGCTCGCATTCAAGGCCAGCACCGATGTGAACCTCGAGGTTGAGGGTGGAGACGAGGAAGGTGATACGGAGTTTGAGCTTTCGCCAATTCAATGGCTGTACTTCCGGAATATTGCTCCCGAAGGCCTCCACGTCCAGGACGAGGCCAGGTTTAATCAGAGCGTTTGCCTCTCTGCCCAGTCTCAAGTCACCACCGACCAAATCGCCCATGCTCTGAAAGTCATCGTTGAACGCCACAGCATGCTTCGGGCCCGGTTCCATGACATGGATGACGGACTCAGGCAGAGCATCGCCGAGAATACCGAAGGCGCCTTCCGCTTTGGGACCCACGAGGTCGACGACATCTCGTCAGCAGAAGACATCATCGCCAGCGCCCAGCGTGGACTGGACCTCCAGAGCGGCCCGGTGTTTTCCGCCGCCTGGATTGATGTTCCGTCGCTGGACAAGAAGTTTCTCTTCCTTGCGGCCCACCACCTTGTCGTCGACCTCGTCTCGTGGAAGATCATTGGTCGGGACTTGGAGACGCTTCTCCAGAGCCCAGGCACCTCGCTTCCCGCGACGGCTGTTTCCTTCCAGCGCTGGACCCGACTGCAAGCCCAGTACGTCCAAGCGCGTTTCTCACCGAATGAACCGTCCGCTGAAGAGTTTTCTACCGGGGATTGGGAGTATTGGGGCATACTGCCAGAGGCCAACACCTATGGCGACCGCATCGAGGAGCACTTCACCCTCACCGAGGATGAGACGTACCCCTTGTTCTCCGACGTCCAGCCGCTGCGTACCGAGCCTGTTGATATAATCGTTGCCGGTCTTATTTATTCCTTCCAGCAGACCTTCCGCGACCGCCCAGTTCCTGCGGTCTTCAACGAAGGCCACGGTCGACAGGCGTGGTCCGACTCCATCGACTTATCCAGCACAGTGGGGTGGTTCACCACCCTGTCGTCCATTCATATACCGGCCGACATCCATGATTTGGTTGACGCCCTTGCAAGAACGAAAGACACGCGCCGGGAAATGGCTACCCGAGGCATCGATTACCTCGCATCTCGACTCGCCTTCTCAGGCAAGGAAACATCTGCACCATACGTGCTTCCTGAGATAGCACTGAATTACACGGGTCGCTTCCACCAAGTGAAAGATGAATCGAAACTGCTTCACGTCGACACCACCTTCGAGGACAACCCGCGGCTGTCCGCACTGGGGGCCAATGTCAGGCGTCTAGCTCTCTTCGAGATCGAGGCTTCCGTACGGGATGGAAGGCTGCACATAAGGGTTAATTTCAACCGGAGAATGCAGAAGCAAGATAACGTCCGCCGCTGGATCGGATCTTACGCTTCCTCTCTCAGGGACCTCTCGAGTCAGCTGTCCGGCCTACCCCTGGCCTTTACCCTGAGCGACTTTCCCTTCCTAGACGTCACGTACGAGGAGCTCTCGCGCCTACAGACCGAGATCCTCCCCCGAGCGGGCTTCACGGACCTGCGCAGAATTGAGGACATCTACCCCTGCTCGCCGATACAGCAGGGTATCCTCTTGAGTCAGATCACGGACCGGGGAGCGTACCAGGCGCAGCAGGTGTGCGAGATACAGCCGCTTCGCGCCGCAAGCGTTGACCTGGACCGCCTCTCACGAGCGTGGGAACGGGTGGTCGCCCGACACGCAATCCTCCGGACAGTCATCCTGCAGTCAGTTTCCGCACACGACCTCTTCTACCAAGTCGTACTGCGGAACCCGGAGATCCGTGTGCCACGCCTTGAATGCTCCGGCCCCGATGACGTTCCCTCAGTCTTCTCGAAGGAATGGCGCCCTGAATATCCCGAAAACGAGTCGCCCAACTCATTTACGGTATGCACGACCGCGGATGGGCGGACGTACGTCCGTATTGACTTCAACCATGCCCTCATGGACGCCTCCTCCCTGGAAATCATCTTCCATGACCTCGTCCGTGCATACGATTCCACGCTTCCCGAAGCCGCCGCCCCTTCGTATGGCCTTCACATCTCCTTCCTGCAAAAGATTCCGGCCACCACGTCCCTAGCCTACTGGACTAGCCGGCTTCAGGGCGCCCAGCCGTGCCACCTGCTCCCTTCGACAAGTCCCACTGCGGAGGCCCGCTCACTCGAGAGGATTGAAGCAGAGGTTGACTCTGCCGACCTAAGCCTTCTGCAGTCCTTCTGCAGCGCCTATGGCATAACGACCGCTAACGTGGTTCAGCTCGCGTGGGGGCTCGTGCTATCCCGCTACACGGGGTCTAAAGACGTCTTGTTCGGGTACCTCGCGAACGGCAGGGACGTGCCAATAGAGGGTGTCGAGCAGATCGTTGGGCCCATGATAAATATGCTTGTTTCGCGGATTCGACTCCCGCCTCGTGAGGAAAAGACCACCGCAGCGGAAGCGGGAGAGAAAGTCCAGGAGAACACCATGGACGCGCTAGACAACCAGCGGACCTCTCTGGGCGAAATCCAGCATGCGCTACATCTGTCTGAGCAAAGCCTGTTCAACACCACGCTCTCCTACACCCGCAACGCTGCTGAGAGTTTTCCCGAGGATGCCAGCCTCGGCATACGCAGCGTCTCAGGGGAAGACCCCACTGAGTACGACGTCAACGTCACGGTAGTCGCGGGCGAAGATAGCATGAGACTTTTCCTGCAGTACTCCACTTCGTTCTTCGATAAAACCTCCGCAGAGTGCGTCCTAGAAAGCCTCAAACATGCCCTTCGCACTATCATCGGAAACGGCGGGTCCGCTCCCCTTAGCAACCTCGAAGTTGTCAGTCCTTCCGACATCGACCGCGTCCGCCGCTGGACTTCCATCGTCCCGCCTGCTAAAGATAGCCGTGTAGCGGACAAGATCCACGCACAGGCACAGTCGCAGCCCGATGCGCCGGCAGTGTGCGGGTGGGACGGACATCTGACCTACTCCGAGCTCAACGTCCGGGCCGCGCAGCTGGCGCGGCATCTCGTAGGTCTCGGGGTGAGCAAGGGACATATGGTTGGCGTGTGCTTCGAGAAATCTATGTGGGCTATCGTAGCGATGCTGGGTGTTCTTCGAGCGGGCGGGGTGGTCGTGCCGCTGGGATTCCAGCACCCTCTCGAACGACTGCGTCTCGTCCTAAAAGACACTGCGTCGACTGTGGTGCTCACCTCGGAACTCGGCTCAAAAGCACTGGAGGGTATATCCGTCCAGCATCACCTGATTCTCAATTCCGCGTCTCCCATCTTCACAGAAACCCCAAACACATCCCAACCGCAGATTTCAGTTGTAGTGGACGCAGAAGACCCAGCCGTGGTTATCTACACCTCCGGATCCACTGGCCGCCCCAAGGGCGTCATCCTCACCCACTCCTCCCTCTCAACAAGCCTAGAAACACACGGGGCTCGGCTCGGCTTCTGTCATTCTACAAGAGCCCTGCAGTTTGCGGCATACGTGTTCGACATCAGCCTCCTCGACACGCTGGGAGTCCTCCAGTTCGGGGGCTGCGTCTGCGTTGTCTCGGAGGAAGATCGGCTCGATGTCCAGGGCCTGGCCTCCAGTATGGACTCGATGGAAGTTAACTTTGCGTGCTTGACTCCCACGGTTGCCTCATTGCTTAATCCCGCTGCAGTGCCAACTCTTCGTACACTCACTCTTGCTGGTGAGCAGGTCCCATCCGCTGTGGTCGAGACGTGGATGTCCCATGTGCAAGTTTATAATGGCTATGGACCAGCCGAATGTACGGTTCTGTCCACCATCAAAGGGCCGATAACAGACAGCAGTCAGGCGTCAAATATTGGATCGCCAATAGCCGGCATTGCGTGGGTCACCGATCCTGAGGACTTCAATTCTCTCGTCCCTCTCGGCGCTGTCGGTGAGTTGCTGCTCGAGGGACCCATCGTCTCTCGCGGGTACCTCAACCAGCCAGAGACCACATCGTCGTCTTTCATAACGGATCCGCGCTTCACATTCGCCCCTGGTCTGAGCTCACCAAAGGGGAGAAGAATGTATCGCACGGGTGATCTTGTCAGACAGAGCCCGGTGGACGGATCCCTCACGTATATTGGGCGCCGAGACGGCCAGGTTAAACTTCGAGGCTTGCGGATCGAACTTGGTGAGATTGAGCACGCGGTCAAGAAGCACTTTCCCGCTGCCTACATGGTGGCTGCCGGCCTCGTCACGCCGCGCATACACAGCCAGGCAGAACCTCGACTTGCCGTGGCTCTATCGCTACGTAACCAGGACACAAGCGATGCGAAACCCCCCAAGCCCTACGACGACTTTCTTCCCATCACATCCTCCTCGCATGCCTCTCTCCTGGAACTCCAGAATACTCTTTCCAAAGTCTTGCCCTCATTTATGGTTCCGTCACTCTATATCCCGTTGAGAGAGCTGCCCCTCACCCCGTCAGGGAAGCTTGACAGGTTGGCCCTGAGGACGGTTCTCGAGTCTATTGGGGAGGAACAACTGTCACAGTACAGTCTCTCGGAAGCGCATGACCACAAGGCGCTGTCTGAAACGGCCAGTCGGCTCAAAGACATCTGGACAGAAGCCCTCGGGTCCACAGCGGCGCTCAGCATGAACTCTCATTTCTTCCGCGCGGGAGGTGATTCCGTCACAGCCATGCGGCTCGTTGCACTTGCCCGTGATCTAACTCCACCGTTACCCCTTTCTATTTCAGACGTTTTTCAGACGCCAGTCCTCTCTGACATGGCCCGGTCTATCGATTTGACATCCGGCAACGACAAAATCACGAAAACAGAGGATGACACTGTCTCCAATCCCTTCAGTATGTGGCCGGCGAAGCCATCAGACCATGAGCTTGCTGCCCTGGGCGCCCAATGCAGCTTGAATCCCGCCGATATTAGGGATGTGTACCCCTGCACGCCACTACAGGGTGGCTTACTCGCCGTCACCTCCCGGCAGGCCGGAGCCTATATAAACCGCTGGGTCTTCCGCCTAGATGCCGTCATCGAAATTGAAAGGCTAAAGGACGCATGGCGACAGGTCTTTGAACTTGTGCCAATCATGCGCACGCGTATAGCCGATAGCGCGACCCTCGGCCCCGTCAACGTGGAGACCACAGCGCCCATAGCCTTCCCCACAATCTCCTCGGACCTCGAAATGTATCTGGAGAAGGACTCTGTCGACCCCATGGGCTTCGGAACGCACCTTATGAGATTTGCCATCGTAGAGGGGCCCGCCGGCCGCTTCTTTGTCTGGACGGCCCACCACAGCGTCTACGACGGGTGGACGGTCGGCAAGCTACTCGGCGCCGTGGCCAAGGCCTATTCCCGCCAGACGCTCCCCGACTTCGGCCCCTTCAGCCGCTTCGTCGGCCACGTACGAAAGGCAAACACGAGTCCGGAAGTGGATGTGTTCTGGGCAACCCAGCTAAAGGGCCACACAGCCCCTAGCTTCCCGGATACCTCTCTTCTCCGACGCCGACACTCCCCTGCCTACGACTCACTATCACGAAATATCACCCTCTCCTCCACACTCGACAAATTTACCCTCGCGACCCTGTTACGAGCCACCTGGAGCCTTATTCTGTCAAAGGAGACGGGGGCCCAGGACGTCTCGTTCCCCATGCCGCTCTCCGGACGCACTGCGGCGCTGGACGGTATCCTGGACGTCATGGGGCCGACAATCACCACCGTGCCGGTCCGTGTCCAAGTTAACAGCAGCGGCTCGGTGACCGATTTCCTTACGTCTATACAGCAGCAGTCTGTTGAAATGATCCCATTTGAGCACGCCGGGATGCAGAATATCCGGCGGGCCGCCTCCGATGCATCGCTGGAGTTCAACCATCTGTTCGTCATCCAGCCCTCAGCGGAGCATCTCGGTGCGAGCGAGGATATCCTCCCGGGCATGACGCTGGTGCCTCAAGAGGCCCCTGATCTGCACGACTACCCGCTCGTCTTCATGTGTAACACTATATCCGCCGAGGGCGTTGACCGCAGCCTCGAGCTCCGCGCCCGCTTTGATCGGGAGGTGCTTCCCATCGGTAAGGTCGAGGCTTTGCTTGAGCAGTTCGAACACATACTCTCCCAGCTCCAGCGGAGAGCCTCACCACAAGACGACGCCCAGGTCGTTAACATCGGCGGCCTTGACCTCATTAGTCCATCCGATATACGAACCCTCCGCGGCTGGAACCACAGCTCCCCGCCGCCCCAGATGCCCGCCACCATGCATGACCTCGTCCGCAAGAAGGCTCTCGAACAGCCAGACGCTCCAGCGGTCTCCTCCTTCGATGGAGACTTCAGTTTCTCCGAGCTGGACTCCCTGGCCACCCGTCTCGCGCACCACCTGTGCACCCTCGGCGTACGCCCAGAGACGGCCGTGGCGCTTATGTTCGAGAAGACAAAATGGGCCGTCGTCGCGAAGCTGGCTACCCTCAAGGCCGGCGGTACGGTCGTGCCACTGAATCACAAGCACCCACGGCACAGAATTGAAGGTATAATCGAAGCTACCCACGCAAGAGTTCTCCTCGCCTCCCGGCAGTTCGACCTCTGCCGGGATCTCGAAGGGTGTCAGGTCACGGTCGTGGACCAGGAGCTCCTGGGCAGCATCCCTGACAAGGACGGACCCGCCTGTGACTCTGTGCAGCCAAACCACGCCGCCTTCATCCTCTTCACGTCTGGGAGCACCGGAAAGCCAAAGGGCGTGGTACTCGAGCACGGCTCCGTCGCTAGCAACCTCCTCGAGCTCGGTGCGCGCTGCGGCTCCGGCATTAAGACGCGCATCCTCCAGTTCTCGGCCTACACCTTTGACCTCGCCATTGCGGAGATCTTCTCCACCCTATTTCACGGCGGGTGCGTCTGTCTGGTCTCGGAGGAAGACCGCATGAGCGACCTCCCTAGGGCCATGGAGGCCGCCCACGTCAACACCGCTTGGCTCACACCGACCGTCGCCGGCCTCCTCACGCCTCAGGATGTGCCGCGTGTCAGATCGATACTGTTCGCCGGCGAGGCGTTAAAGGTCGAAACCCTTGGTAGGTGGATTGATGCCGGCGTGAATCTCTTCAATGGGTACGGCCCGACCGAGGGCTCCATTGCCACTTCGGTCAACGGTCCGATCACAAACACGGACGACGCCTCAAATATCGGTAGCGCTCTGAGCGGTAGCAACCTGTGGGTGGTCCACCCAACGGACTACCACCAGCTTGTCCCCATCGGGAGCGTTGGCGAGCTCCTCGTGGACGGGTCGGTCCTTGCACGCGAGTACCTCGGAGATACCAAGAAGACGGCCGACGCCTTTGTTACGCACCCATCTTGGCTTTCCCAGTTCCACAGCGCGGGAGGCCCTAACAGGCGCTTCTATAGAACGGGTGATCTTGTCCGGCAGACGCAGGCTGGAACACTAGAGTACGTTGGGCGTCGTGATACGCAGATCAAGATCCACGGCCAAAGGGTCGAGGCCGGGGAGATTGAGTACTGGATCAAGAGCAAGCTTTCAGACGCCCGCGAGGCGGCTGTTGGAATGCTCACGACACCGCGGGGTGCCGTTCTCGCCACCGCCGTCGAGATGACAACACCACCAGCAGCTCCGGCCGGAGAGACCCAGGACATGTCACTCCTCCCCATGGCAGAGACTACGCATGCATCCTTCCTCAACCTCCAGAAAGCACTCCGTGATGTCCTCCCCACTTACATGGTCCCGCAGCTGTACCTCCCCGTCTCGAAGCTTCCCTTGTCTCAATCTGGAAAGCTGGATCGGAAGGCGATCTGGGAATTCCTCCAGAAGTTGAGTCTGTCGTCGTACCTTCTCGTGGATGACGTCAAGCTCCCACCCTCTACCGACACAGAACGACAACTGCAGATTATATGGGCCGAAGCACTCAACCTGCCATTGGAGGAAGTGGGCGCCACCGACGACTTCTTCACCCTCGGCGGCGATTCCATCCTTGCGATGCGGATGGTCAGCAAGGCTCGTCGCAGCTCCTCGCTCCAGTCCCTCACGGTAGCCGACCTCTTCCAACACCGGGCCTTGGCCGTCATTGCTGGCGTGCTGGATGGGAGAATCTCAGGGAACGAGGACCCCGCCACGACAGAGACAGATTACGAACCCTTCTCCGCACTAGGGGGTCATCTCTCTCAAGAAGACCGAGATTCTCTCGCCACGCAGCTTGATTCAGAGGGGATAGTGGTCGATGCGGCGCCAACCACAGACTTTCAAGCACTTAGCGTAAACGCCTCGTTGAAGCCGTCCCGCGACCTGATGGCGTACGTCAGTCTCGATGGCACAGCAGCAAACTGTGACGTCGCCCGCTGGAGAGAGAGCTGCCTCAAGCTGGTTGAATCCCACGAGATCCTCCGGACGGCGTACGTGTTGCACGAGGGCAAACTGCTTCAGGTGGTACTGGGGAAATATCGTCCGGAAATCGCCCACTACGAGGTGGAGGACCAGACGGTTCAGGCCTTCACGAAGAACCTTATTGCCCAGGACATGCACAGCCCGCCTCGCCTAGGACGGCCCTTTGCGGAATTCGCTATTATCACATCTTGCACCGGGTCCAGCCACCGTATTCTGTTCCGTCTTAGCCACGGGGAGTACGACGCCATCGCAATGTCTCAGTTCCTCGAAACTCTCCGATCGATTTACGAACAACAGCCTGTGCCGAATCACCACAAATTCTGCAACTACGTGGCAGACATAACACGAGGCGACCGGCAAGACAGCCACCGCTACTGGAAAGACCTCCTTCAAGAATCTCTGATGCCCCAATTCAACACACAGTCACATTCTCGACTGTCACCCAACCCCGCGTTTGTCCACTATGCTTCTTTCGATTCCAAGTTGCGCAGCACGCTCCCACCAGGGGTTTCCCCCTCAATCATCATTCGCGCCGCCTGGGCACGCGTCCTCTCCCTCCACACGGGCAACCGCGACGTCGTCTTCGGCGAGGTCGTGTCGGGCCGTAACACGGGGAGTCCAATCGCTGAAAGCGCATCCGGGTGTTGTGTCAACATTGTCCCCGTCCGAATCCCCTTCGATAACTCGTGGTCCGCCCTTGATCTCCTAAACTATCTTCGGGATCAGCAGGTATCCCGACTTCCGCATGAAGTGCTCGGATTCCGCGAGATACTACAATACTGCGGATGCACGTCTCCTGAGAGGCCCTTTACCTCCCTCATAAACCACCTCGACGCTCTGCCCCAGCGAAGCCTGACAATAGGGGGTGAGGTGTATGACTTTTCCGTTTCCATAACGGATGAGGCGAGCGATTTCACCGATGTCTCAGTCACTTCGGTCTCAACGCCGGACTCTATACGGGTGTCGATGGGGTATTTTGATGAGTTCATATCCTCCCAGGAGGCAGCTGGTCTCCTCGAGAGTCTTCGCGAAGCGGTGGACCAGTTGTTGAATGAGATCTGCTCTACTTCTTCTAATTCTGCTTGTATCTAATAATTTCTTTTTCATGTCGGAACTGGAGAGAGGTGTATGACCACAGTCGGAGAGGAGGTCCGCACCCTGAATTTCCTTTCGAAATGGCCACATTCTGTATTACGGCTCCAGTACTCGTGGTTTTGGTGTTTTGGCTTTCATGTACTTATCACTTGTAGTTGGAATGTCACTATCTCATCCCGAGGGACTATGTGGCGAGACAGAAGCTATATGATTAGGTTGAACTGTGCCACAATCGCAAGGTGCCCCTTTCGGTTCAGTCATTCAATACATGCCGTTTTACTGTGGTTTGCAGCGCGAAGTCCGCTCTGTGTGTCGGTGGAGAGTTAGAACGGAATTGGGTGGTATAAACCAAATCTCAGGACAGTGATGTCGCAGTGCCCCTTTGTTCGGCCGATTGCGCTGCCTAAATGCCGCCACCTAGCCGTGATATTGACGTAGCACGTCATATGGAGCAAAACCTTGCATGATATGAGTGCCTGAATTGATGGCGAAGAGGCGGGTGTCGAACACCTTGCGGGAATGTGAAAAGGAAGAGCATGTACGTCCATGTCGTAATTAAGGAGGAGTCAGCAGCGACGACATCCGTCTGTGATGCATGCTGACACGACGGGTAAAGGTGGTATTGTTCCTGAGCCATAATGTAGTAGGCCTAGACAGCCGGCCTGTGGCTCGTGGTGTGACTTATAACCCACCGTCGTAAGTAACAGAACAGGTGCAAGCACGCAGCGGTGGTTTAGCTAGAACTCCCTCCTTGTTTTGCATGCATCATCTGTGACGATGAGACGTGCAGGCGCTCAAGTCTTTGTCAACGTTTTTGCTAGGCGAGCTTGATGATGATCGTATCCCCGACGAAGAATGCTTAGATGACAACTGGGACTAGGACGCATTGCCACGGCAGTGCATGATTCGGAAGGCTACCTCCGGATCACGAGGCGCCTGGTCAACTGGGTGTTTCTGCGGAAAAGATCAGGGTTGAGGCCGGTCGATGTATTGTAACCAGCCGTCTATTGCAGGGGATTAGCTACACAAGGCTCATGGAGCGTAGGAGGCAAGAAGAGTTGACTTGCTCTTACAGTGCGATTCCAGGAACTGGTCGTTGTGGAGCCTGACATTTATCGCATGAGTGTCGTATTAAGCGCAGTCACAACAGGAGCCGATTGAGTCCGTCATCGCCCTCTGTTTTCGCATCGGCAGTAGGCAGTCCTGGGAGAGCGGGTTTTATATCCGAGGGATTGTTGGGGTGAATCAGCTGAGGTTACCGTAGCCAGGCGCTTGCTCTTTGCTGAATATAGGATGAAACTCATGGTCTGTGATCCTGGTAAGTGAAACTGAGCTGTAATTCTTCCCAGACCTTAGCATATGTGAGCAGGGTTCCCACGCTGGAAGATTCCTGCAAAGGCATTGGTATTAGCATTAAGGGACTCTATATTCCTAGCTACTTCACATCCCTGGAGCGTGGTTCTGGAAGATATCGTCTTTTGAGTTTGAAAATTAGCGTCAGTACAAGTACAGAGAGCGCGCAAACCGTTGTTAACGAGATAATACATCAGCCTATGGTGACAATTCAGACAGGGGAGGTGGTCGTGGGGGAAGTTGCAGCCGACAGTGCAGTGTCCATTCTCTTGAGGGTTTTGAGATCAAGTTGGGAGGGTTGACCCAAGAAAAAAAGGAGAGAATGAAAGAAAAAGAAAAAGAATAGTACCTGCTGACCCATTATAGCGGCCACCCTTGGCGACTGCGTAGGAATAATATTAGCCGCTGATGGTATATTGTCACCTCCGATCCCTAATCAGCGTCTAATAGGTCCACGCCTGGGCAGGGATCTATTGGGCGGCTGCGCAGCGCGGTTGATGTGATCGTTCTTCTGTCACAGTGGCTGGTCCCTGCTGATGTTACACAGCCAAGCCAGGAGGATCAATTCCTCGGCCAGTAGTAGTCTTGCACCCCTTTACTACTACGAATAAATATGAGGACCCTTAACCAACTCCAAACGCGTCCACATTCTCCCCAATGCCGTATCCCAACATCACGGAGATCAACTTCTCGCTATCAGCCCTTCGAACCAAGGAGACAAGATGGATCAGAACTATGATTCCTCGGAGGACGACAATTACGACCGTGACCCCGAGGTAACACTTGAAGACATTGAGAATAGCAAGAAAATCAATTTCTCAATCCGCGCCGATTATACCAACTGGGAACCTCGAGAAGCCTTTCGCGAGTTAGTGCAGAACTGGTATGTCTCTATTGATCTACTCTCTACTTATCCGTTGCCATTCTCTACTGCGTCCGTCACGTTCCACCCTCTTCCAGCTACGAGTATTGCTATTTCGGTCCCTTACCTGATGTGTGTTTTTCCTTCCCACGTCTAGGCGAGATGGCATAATCAGGTCCTTTCACCTCCGAGAAAACGAGTTCACAGTTGCCCGCGAGGAGAAGACCTCGGGCCCGAATACGGAGATCGTTTACAAGGTGCGGCGGCGCTTCGACACAGGGAACAATATAGAATGGCTAGGCTACATCCGGTTCCTCGGCCGGGGCGGCGAGGGCACTGTCGACATTACCAACCGCTCCGCCACCCTCCAGCCCAAGCACCTGGACCTCGGCGGCACGAGCAAGGCCGGCGACTCGCGTCAGGCTGGCGCCCACGGTGAGGGTCTCAAGATCGCGCTCCTCGTACTGATGCGCGGAAGCCAGAACCACAGCGTCAGGTGTCGTTCGGGCGGCTTCAACTGGAGGTTTAACTTCACCACCAGCGGGCGCCTCGTCGCGCACCTGCACCGCATGTCGCCCGAGAGCATCCACAAGGCCGAGGACCTGGCTCGCCGCCAGACTGAGAGAACCCTGCTTCCCTTTGCCACAGGCCCGCGTGACGTGCAGTTTGTCATGGGGGAGCGGCGTAAGGGACGGGATGAGGGGGGTAAGGAGATCAAGCGAAGCCCCGTCTCTCGGCGGCAGTTCGACGAGTGGACGAAGACAGCCTTGTTTTTGCACGACACGCCAGATGGGGGCATCATCTCGACTCCGCATGGAGACCTCCTCACGCACCCAGAGCTGTGCGGCTCCATCTACCTCAAGGGTCTTCTGCTAGACGAGTCCAGCCCTGATCGCTCGGCGAGCATCACGAAGCTACCGCTCAGATTCGGATACAATTTTGCGAAGGGGAAGACTAACCGCGAGAGGCAGTCCGTTGCAAGTGCAGACGAGGAATCGAAGGCCATACTAGCTATCTGGAACGGAGTGCTGTTCAAGAAGCCGGTGATGGTGCAGGAACTGAGTAGTATGCTCAACACCACCGAGGTTGAGTACGCAGATATTTACGGGGTGAAGAAGAGAATGGGTCTTGAGACGGCATCCTTCCTCAGAAATTACCTGCTCGGCGAGGAGTTTGCGCGTATGTGGTACTACTGTGCGGAGGACAAGAGCAAGGTAGGAGGACATACACAGTGACCCTACCATTGTTCCTATTTCGCTAATTATTTCCCGACTTGGGCGGCTTCACAGAACTCGAGGCTTGAGCACATCATACAAGGCCTTGGGTGCGAGCCTTATGAGCTGACCAAGACGTACTGGGACATAATGCATCGACATGATCTTCTCCGCACGGCCGAGGAAGAGGAGCGTCGGCGCTTCACAGCTGCGCCATCACTGGTGGTTCCAGATACGGCATTCTCCATGTCCGTCCACCGACTCTTCCGCGCCTGTGCGCGGGCCAGCCCGAGGATGACCGGAATCGGTATAAAATTTGTACGAGCCGAGCGCCTCCACCTGCAGCTCTTCTTCTCCGAGGCTGAGCGCCTGTTCCGCATCCATGAGCGGTGGCTCTCTGCGGACAGCGCGACCAGCGAGCTGGGCCTGCACGAGGACCTTGCGGAAGGCGACCTGATCTTCCATACCGTCAAGAGACTATTCGCCGAGGCGCTCGAGCAGTTGCCACAGCAGGTATTTCTCGAAGGAGAGGACCGGTCAAGGACGGGAGAATGGCGGAGGAAGCAGGATGTCGGCCGGGCTGAGCAACGCGTGATGGAATATCAGCGCTTGGGTCACTTCACTGCTCACAAACATCCGGAGACCGCAACGCAGTTGATCTTACGTCGGTCTTATAATTTTCAAGGGAATAATGGCGTGGAGATCGAGGTTCAGTGTCATCAAGCTCGATGTTCGCACCTTCAGGACGCCCTGATCGCAGAGGACGGTACGTATTTCTAGTCTACGGAAGGCCTGGTGGCCTCATCTTTGCTCTACCATTGCGCCAGACTTTGAATTTCTCCCTTTTTTCCCTTTTGTGTCAAGGCGCTGAGTATATCTCTACAGTTCGCAGGGAAGATATGACTTGTATAAGCCCGAATGAACAGGCTCCGCAGCCTACCTGTCACGTACGCAGATACGCGCGATGGGAGGATGATCACCTTCAAACGAGTCTTGAAGAGGGAAAGGAGTACTTCTTCGTTATAGCAACGCCCTCGGATCCGTATTCAATCGTCAAGGTTTCCGACACAGTGACAACGACAACACATCCGTCTTCGGTCCTGGGCATTCCGTCGCCAGCGTTAATGTCTCGTGCCAAAGGTGTACCGTCCGCAAGTCCACGGAAACCGCCCAAGCGCTCCCCGCCTCCTTTGATTCATGATGATGTTGATGAAGACACTACACCTACACGATGGACGAGGGACATGTTTGACGATGACGCCCTACCCAATCCAGGAGTAGAACGGGCAACAGTCAACAGGGGCCAACCGTCTATACAGGCGCCCTTCACCACTAGGACGCCCGCTAGAACCTCTGAATCTGCAGCTGAAGCGGTTACTCCGCCAGTATTATTCGGTAGGATGACATTCCCGTGTGATTTATCTTACACCCTGGCTAATCTACGCCCACAGCACCCGGCTCGCCTCTTCGAAATTTGGACATCTTTGATATTGACAGAGACGGATGGTATAAGGCGAAGACTTCTGATAACGTTCAGGCAGTGCTCGGTATTCTTAAGGGGCAGCAGTACCAACCGCCGGGAGAGAGCAGGAAGCGCCGAAGGACAAATAACTGCTAGATGGTAGGATGGAATTTCCTGCTGTTTACGCGGTGTTAGGGTCGTAACCCTAGATAAAATTATAGAGACCCCGAAGTATATACCAGCAGTATGTTAGTATTAGGCTTCTATGTATTATGGAGCAGCCTAATATAGCAGCTCAGGAACTGCCCTGAGCCTGCAACTGTCTGAAGGGCAAAGGTTATAGCTATAGCGTCTATTAACAGCAGCATATAGCTCAGATAGTTTTCAAAGAGCACGCTGATTACTATATTTGTACTGCCTCTAGGCATTAACTAATTAGCGGGAGGCTTCGAATAAGATGACTTGAGGAATAATAGCAATACTAACTACCGATATCACTGCTATTTCTCACAATCCTAATGCTACTAGCTTATACAACGCTACAGCTCTTAGCAAGGCTGATAAGAGGCGCCCTTCGTGAGCCAGCAGGAGGGGAAAAGTGATTAAGAAGCAAGGGAAATAGTCCCGTCTCCAGGATTTCCAGTCGGCTAAGGCCCGAAGCTGGCAACCAGAAGCGCGGGTCCGTTCTCTGTATGTTTAATAAACTTAGTCTACCCCAAAACCTTTTACTAAAGACCGCTATTGACAGCTCCCTGGGCACATAGAACTGCAAGGTGAAGTGTCACGATGGGATCCACACGCGAAGTCTGGGAGGCCCACACAGGAGTAAAATCTGGCAGGCTGCGATCCCTAGGCTGACCAGTTAATCGTTCCCGTCAATCATGTTGAGGTGCTGGGAGCCACGAGAATGAGAGGGGAAAAGGATATGAGAGAGAGCGAAGTGGTAGGAGCACACTCCGGGGAGATGGAAGTGTGGGGCTGCTTGTGAAATGGTGGCTGAAGCATATGAAAGGGCTCCACAGCACACTCTCGTCTTTGCTGCAGGATTCGCTATCTATTTTCATTGAAGCGATATTCCGTGAGTCACTCAGCAACTTTGCGCTTAAGAAGTCGCTTCCCCGGTCGCACTGGAGGGTCCTACCCGTAGACACTACGGGTAAGAACAGCAATTATAACTTCACCGCCTTCGCTAAGGACGCGAGACCGCTGTTTAAGATCCGGCATAAGCACAGGAGGTATGAGTGCATAGATGCCTAGGGAAACGCCCTCGCAGTGGGGTACAGGGGCGAGGAGCAGCAGCAGTTTCTCGTAGTGGTTTCTTTTCAGAGGAGACAGTTAATGCGCTGGTTGCGCTGTGGTGCTGTCGTCTATGGCAACATAGCGCTGAGAATGAGGTGCTGCTATACAGCGGTGTCGATTCCGGTAAGCATACGTTCTGACCTGCCCTGTGGCGCTTCTAGGTTATAAAAGTGCTACTGGCGCGCTTGTAGTAAGGAGGAAGCTTGCCTTGGCCAAGGAGTCGCCTCTAAGTCTTGCGAAGAGTGATGCCTATCTATGACTATATTTCTTCTGTACACCCCGCAAATTTATCGCTTCCCGCACTTCTATCCTCTATTCTATTATCCATACCCCTTGCTTTCCCCGGGTTCGTACAGACTTAACAATAGTTTAATCTGTTTCCGCATGGTAAACATATTTCTGATAGCGAGTTTCTACCGAGGGAATGTCAAGCTACCCGACTACTAAATGTGTCAACTAATAGCTAGGACGTGCGCCTAGTCCATTCCCATGATGCCAATAAATTTCACCATATCAGCTACAGGGCTAAATACCTTCGGCCTCGGAGTGACATTAAATCTCAGTTGAATAGGACTAGCTGGCCACTTCAGGTACAGACGTGGAGTTGGATTAAGGTATAGTGGCGGAACATGAGTAATCTATTCCTCAGCTGTGGTCCTACAGACGATAGAGCAAGGTACCATGCCCTAGAACATCGAAGCCACCGGAATTCGGGCTATAGTCACCCCCGCCACCCTCGATGTTGTCCTCCAGGTTCTCATTGACGTAGTCGCGGTAGGTCATGGACCACGACGCATCGAGGCCCTTGATCTCGGCGTAGTGCGAGTAGAGGAGCTCGAAGCCGGGCCGCACCACGGAGCGGGCGTCCGGCGAGATCTCCTCGAGTACACCCTCCCAGCTCTCGTAGGGCTCGTATGGGACAGTCTCATTGACGTTGTATTTGGCGGTATATTCGGCACTAAAACCGAGTGAGGTTAGCAAAGGGGGACAGATCTAGATATTTAGGGGCGCGGCAACATAACACGTACGCGTTAAGAATCTCGTTGCCCCATGCCTCGTAGAGATCAACGCCCTGGTTATACGCCTGCTGCGCAATGGTGCCCAGGAGACCGAAGCAGAAGAGTGCGTGTGCCTGATCCCTACCAGACTCTTGCATCTGAGTCAACGTCTTGCCGGTATCCTCCTCCGTAAAGTTGGCAATCCCGAAAAAGGGAAGCGCCCCGTTGGCCACGGCGCCGTCCTCGGGGCCATACCGGAAGTACTCGACAGCGAAGTCAAACATCGTCGTGTTATCCGTGTAGATACCGATAGCCATGAGCGATGCGATGTTACAGAGATCCCAGTTGGCGTAGTAGAAGTCGGGCTTGTCGTTGTGCTCATCGAGGAAGACCCTGTTGTAGGGCGCGAAGATGTCCGCCAGCATCGTCCCCAAGGCCTCCTTGCTCTCGGCCGGCCAGCCGTCGTAACCGCGGAGTAGCTCCGCAGCGTTGGCAAACTGGTACCCGTAAATTCCCGCCGCGAGATACATGTCTGCGTTGCCCGTGATGTCTTCCAGGGTGGAGCTCCAGGCGTCAAGGATGGATGCAGCGTGCACGGCGAACGCGTCGTCACCGGACAGGTGCCAGCGCACCGCGAGTTGGTACGCCGAATGGGCGTCGTGGAATGCGTCGGCGTAGTTCTCGTCGTGCTCGTCGTTTTTGCCGCGGACGAGGAGCTTGTGGGGCTTAGGTTGCCAGTCCGTTTGCGCGTACTCGACGCCCTGCAAGTGCTTCCATGCCGTGTTCCAGGGCTCCTCAGCGGCGTTGAGGTGCTTCTTGATGCGGTCGAAGTCCTCGTTAGTGTGGAGGGCGCCGGGGTGGACGAAGGTCTTGTCATCTTGACGCTTGGCAAGAGCCGGAGCTGACCAGGTCTCAGCTTGAGTGGTTGGGAGGAGTCCAATTAGAGGCACGAGTGTTGTGATGGGCCACATTTTGGGCAGTTTCTTGCTAGCGTGATAGAAAGGAGCGATGTGGGGTGATCTAAGATGAGAACCCGAGACCAAGGCTAGGGGACGGCTGTTATCGTGCCCTAAGCATTCCTGATAGGCACGGTAGTGAAGATTTCTCGACATATTTATATATATTTCTTGCCAAGAAACACCATACACAATCCCCGTAGGTACCCGACGGGGAAATATCACTCCAGTTACTTGACTGTGAGGTCGTATCGTCTAGGTAAGATCAGCGGGGACAAGTCGCCCCTCCGCCGAATTGGAAGGGAACGGCGACGGCAACATAACCGATCCACGGCCCCTTTCTCCTGAATTTTTTTTTTTTTTTTGGATCCTTCCCTGCATTCTTCCCCGCACTCTCCCCCGCAATATCTGTCGGGTATCATGCCGGTCCGTCAATGCGAGCACTCCGTCGCTGCGGTTTATCTTCCGGTCCGGGGACAAGCACTTTCGGAGCTCGGCCCGGTGGTTCCTCCGGAGCCCGGAGGGACGCACGTTGAACGAGAAGCTCCCGTTTGCAAACCCACATGTGGGAACTTACGCGCAATGGTTGTTTAATTGTGCCGCTTGAACTTTAGATAGGATCTCTCCTAGTTCGAGACGCCAGGCAAAGCTCACTTTCTCCAACGTCTTTCTGGTGGCTAGTTGTACCGTTCAATAGACTGGAGGTGCGAACCGAGATAAAGTCACAAAATGAGTGACCAAAGCCTACAACAAATCAAGACCTACAGCGTCCCAGACGGCGTCGCGACCGCGTCAGCCTTCACCGTCGAGGTTCGTCCGGTCAGCTCACATAGCGACGCCTGGACGACAGTTCCCACCCTTGCCGTGGAGGTGGCCTCAATCAACACGACCTCAAGCGTCTTTGACAAGCACGTCGTTTCCGCGGCCTCACTCGACGTTCGCGGCTCTGTACAAGTCAGAACATCGTATACGGCTGGCCCCGTATCGAAGGCCCAGATACGGCCCATGTCGTACGGCATCGACGTCGCCGTTGAGGATGGGGTGGTAACTTTCACTCTGGACGACGCCTGCGATGTCATGATTGAGATCAATGGCGATAAGCGGCAGGCTCTTCACCTACTCGTCAACGAGGTCGACGATAATGCGCCGACAGGGGACGAGGAGGGAATTTGGTATTTTGGACCGGGCATCAACAACGGTACCGCCGGCTCGAGGATCAAAAACGGCGACCTGGACGTGCCGAGCGGAGTGACCGTGTACCTAGCAGGCGGCGCCTTCCTGACAGCACGGCTAACTCTCCGAGACGTCTCAAACGCAGGCGTCCGTGGCCACGGCTTCATATACAAGCCCGAAAAGGGCGCCATCCTCATCGAGCGGTCCCGCAACATCCACGTACAAGGGGTCACCTCCATAGGCGCCACGGGTTTTAGCCTGACGGCAGGTGAAACCCACGGCATACATATAGACCGCTACCGCTCCTTCTCGTACTCCGGGAACGGCGACGGCCTGGACTTCTTCTGCTCGACGGATGTCCTCGCGGAGCGCTGTTTCTTGCGCAACTCGGACGATACCGTTGCGATCTACGGGCACCGATGGGACTACTACGGTGACACGAGGAATATCACGATCCGCGACTGTGTCTTGTTGCCGGATATTGCGCACCCCATCCACATGGGCACACACGGGTGTCCGGAGAAGCCCGAGACAATGAGCGGCATTCTCATCTCTAACATTGACGTGCTTGACCACGAGGAGAACCAGACGTGGTATCAGGGAGTCATATCGATCAACGCGGGGGACGCGAACCTGATCGAGGACGTGCGGGTTGAGGGTGTGCGGGTCGAGAGGGTTACGAGAGGCCAGCTCGTTAACTTGCGCGTTATGCAGAATGCGCGCTGGACGACAGCGCCGGGGAGGGGGGTCCGCAACATTGTCATCAAGAACTTGCGACTCAACTCGGAGGATTCTAATGTTGTGAACCCGTCTCAGATCTTGGGCTTCGACGGGGAGAGGAATATTGAGAATGTCACATTCGAGGATTTGAGCATTGGAGGCCGGCTTGTCTACGAGGGGATGCCGATGCCACATTGGTATATGATCGCTGACATGGTGCCCATATTTGCGAACGAGCACGTCAAGAACCTCAAATTTGTTCGTAGCTCGTAGTAGAACACTTGAAATAGTTGATTAGCATTCATTTTCTGTGCCTGGCCCTTGTCCTATTTCGCTCCAGTTCTGCCCCACGTGCTGTCAGTGCTATCGAGCAGGTAAACCTTAGTATCCCCCTCCTACCCCCGTTGTCTTCCGAGTAATGTACCAGGAGCTCGGTCCACGACAATACATGTACGGAGATCCACAATGCCGGTCTCCATCTCAGGGACCCGAAAAATGCACCAAGACCCCTGCCAGGCTACCGTCGGAGCAGGTTCCGCCATATCCTCCGAACTCCGCCATAAAAAAAATACTTTCCGGGCACGCCGGCGCAGAGCCCTCGGCACGGAGACTAAATGTACCATAGATACTTTCCCGAGGACTGCCATGTTAGACAGATATATTACAAATATTCATATTGGACACTTCACTGTGGTGTCCACTGACTGAAACAACGCTGTGTCCCGGCCCGTATTTCCGTTTCTTCTATCGTGAGGCCCTTTGACGGCTTTGGCGTTCACGTAAAGATTGCTTATACTAAGCAAGCTTTTCTAGTTTTTATCAGTATTATTACTCACTTCACCCTTTATTCTTCACACATCGTGCATCTGCTCGTGTTACACACTTCACCATGGTACCCTTGGCCGAACTAGTTGCTCAATCCGTTTCGCCACCAGAGGCCACAGAGCAGACCAACAATCATATTGTGGGCACCACCAAAAAGCTCACCAATGGCTCTGATGTATGCTTCCCTCTCGTTCCCTTAAGTTGCAGCTTGTGGAATTGAGAGCCTTTACTAACAGAGCAACTAGGCATCGTACCCAATAGCCCCGTCGTTCGACAGCGGCCTGACAGGTCTTCACGCAAACCTCATCGGAAGACTCTTTTCGCCGTCTGTGGAAGCAAAAATATGGGGCATCGCCTCTAAGGCATTGAACTTTGTAAGGAAATCCCTCACCTGGTGTCAGAAATGGATCATGCAGAATCAGAGGTTTACTCATAGCTTCTAGCCAAACCCACCGCATCTATATCCGGAGTACACCGAGCCGGGAGGCACTGATTACGTGTATCGCGAACTTGAATTCTGGACGTCCGGCTTCTTTCCCGGTAGTCTCCATGCTCTTCTAGAGAGGCGCAGGAAGTACCCGCATCTCTTTGCCGCAGATGTCACTAAGCCGCACGACATGCAGCTTGAGTAAGTTCATAGAGGGTTCATGCTCCGAGGGAGAATGTCGGAGGGTCCTGTGAGCTAACAAGATGAAAGCTTTGCGTGTAAGTGGTGGACCGAGAACCTCCATCAGAACGGTCATCTGAAGGGGACCCACGATCTGGGCTTCATGATTGAACCCTGGGCCAGGCGGGCCTGGGAGTTGAACGGTGATGTGAAAGCTCTCGAGACACTGAAACAGGCTGCTCAGACTCTTGTCGCCCGCTTCAGCCGCAAACACGGCTTGCTTCGGTCGTGGGACGTGTGCCAGACAAAGAAGTACGACTTTCGAGACACGAACTCCGAGTTCCTCGTCGTTATTGTTGGTCCCTGTCGCCCTCTGGGGTTCTAAAATAGGGTTGGACAAGTACTTACTCCGTACAGGACAACATGATGAATCTGTCCCTACTCTTCTTCGTAGCCAAGCATACCAATGATACCGCCATGCGCGAAGCAGCTATCCGACACGCCCGCACCACTGCCAAAACGCACATCCGAGCTGACTCTTCAACAACACACCTCGTCGTTTTAGAGCCTTCAACCGGCGAGCCCCGATCTTACCTAACGAACCAGGGCTTCTCCCATACGTCATGCTGGTCCCGCGGCCAGGCGTGGGCCATCGCTGGCTTCGCCGAGACGTACTCCTGGACGCAAGAGGATGAGTTCCTCAGTACGGCCCGCCGCTGCGCCGACTACTTCCTCAGCCGAATGCCCCAGGATGAGGACGCCGTTGCTCCTTGGGACTTCGACGCGCCCCGGCCCGACTCGGATAGCAGTGGTGGGGTGGCGTGTCCTCCGGACACAAGCGCTACCATCATTGCCGCGTATGGCATGCTGCTGGTCCACCGTGCCCTGGCTGCTAAGGGGGAGAGATCGCATTATCTGGCCGCGGCACTCCGGCTCGGCGGTGCTGTGAGCGCGCGGCATATGAACCCCAATGCCAAGTTCACCACTGGTCCGGAAACGACGGTGGAGACGGTCGAGCACGGGTCGGTCCGGGAGAGCTCTGGCGTCCATGTGGATATGGGTCATGGGCAAACCATCCTCAACGGCGCAACGATCAATAATTACGAGTTCGCGCCAAGGCGTTGGGCGAACCACGGGCTTGTGTACGCTGATTATTACTTCCTCGTATTCGGGAACGAACTACTTAAGATGGATCTGGGGAGCATTCTGGGTCAGCTCAGGGTTTAGAGACATTACAGACGAGGGCAGTCAGGGACGGACGTCTAGGGTAGATCTCCCATACAGGCTTTTTTCCATTACTCCTTACTTTACTTAAAACTACATGAGTAAGCTGTGACGAAAGTAAGGCTTCGCGTGTCACGGGTATTGCTGCTTCTCGACCGGGTTCAGTTGGGAGTACATGCTTATGCGCCGGTCCGGCAGAAACGTGCTGTCGAGGTATGAATTTATGTCTTCAAAGTCCTGGACCGTCGTCTGCCCACCCTCGGAAGGGGGTACGGCTGGCCCGGCCAGCATTCCGGGACCAGCCTGGAGGAAGGAGTGTTGCTGGTAGGCCCCGCCTGCACCAATCATGGGCGACGGGGCCCGGCTCTGGATGGCGCTAGGGGCCTGGAAAGACTGCGGCAGAGGTGGGAAGGCGAGAGAGATGCTATCGGGAGACGTTTCGGAGACTGGAATTTGGGAGGCAGACAGGCCCCGATCCTCCCAAGCGATCGGATTTGGCATCTCTCCCGCTGAAGGGGTGGCGGCAGAAATAACTGTAAATCCACCGCTATTTTCGCCGCATGAGACGTGATTACGGGCTCCCCCTTCCACGCTATCTGCACCAGCAATGTTGTGACTGTCCTCCGAGTAAGCAGCCTTCCTGATATCAAAGGTCGTCGGGCCAAGCTCTTTCGCCTGGCTCAAGCGAGACGCAAACTTTGACGCCAGATTTGTGTCCCGGCCCGTGAAGGTCCCAGACCCCGGGCTCGAAGCCGCAGCGCCGCCGTCCCATCGGTTAGACACCTCGCGCAGACTGTCCACGAGGATGTCGAAGACCGACGTCAGCGGCACCTGGTAGTACGCCACGTGCGCGAGGAGCATGCGCCCGCACACGAATAGGCAGAACGCGAACTGGTGGTTCGCGAGGAAGCGGGAGCCGGCGAGGAAGTGGTAGGCGATGTTGGCGACCTCGGTGGCGGCGGCGAGGCAGATCTCGGCACTAGACTGGGACGGCAGGCGGGCAGAGCCGGTGGGAAAGGGCCAGTTAGTCGAAGGGTAGGCGATGCTCTGATGGAGGAGGACGACGGCCGTGTTGTGCGTTATGTGCGCTAGGGTCAGATTGGGGTCCATGTTTCCGTCTGCATTGACGGCGCAGGCCTCGCGCCAGCGCTGCGGGAGGAAGACCTTCCACCTCGTTCTCTGTCAGCACGAGCTCCGCAGTTGCAATTCGGTTTATAACTTACTGCACAAGCCTCAGGTCGAGTTCCTTGAAACGCATCAGCCACACCTGCGCGTCTTGTGCGGGCTGTAGCGCGAAGGACGAGACCTGGCTGAGGCTTTCTGTCGCCTCGATGCAGTACGCGAAGCCCCCTAAGAAGCCGGGGTCCTGGTATTGCGCCTTTGTCCCGGCACTTCCACCGCCAGCGTTGCTGGTGCTTGACTGCTCCGATTCGGAGAGGCCAAAGTATGGCGTGGGGGTCTCCAGCGGCTCGCCCGCTTCCCAGAGGCCGCCTTCACAAGGCAGACGCCGGCGGGCGTCGGCGCTCGTTAAGGAGAGGTTCCACCCCGTCGATATGCTACAGAACCTGTCCATCATGAAGACATTCCAGAACACGCGCCGGCGCTCCTCCTCGTCGCTCCAGTCCTTGGGCGGCGGCAGGAAGGCGATCCGTGTGATGACGCCATTAGATGTTGACGTTGCTCCGGCTGTCGTGGACCTGCCCTCGTCTTCGACGCTTAGCTGTAACTGCTCCACTGTTCGCGTCATGCTGCCGACAATTGACCATGCTGATGGGCCCCGGCCGCTCGCAATCTGACGGAGTCGTCTAATTAGCACAAGTTTATGGTCTCAACCCTATATAAGGATAGTGTTAGTGAGGCTTACAATATCGAAAGCGCAGATTATCAGAGCTTGGAGATTCTTCACAGAGAAGGACTCCATGCTCCGGAGGATAACCGTCTCCCGACTCTTCTTCGCCAATTCTTCCTTCACCGCTGGGTCCTCGACACGCGGGTCGTCCGAGAAGCGCACGCAAAGCGACGTTATTGCATGCAGGACCGTGGACAACTCTGACCTTCCTACTGGGTCAAGAAGCTGTTGCCGGAACTTTCGGACGTGAAGCATTGGGATCCAGGGATGGATCCTCTCAAAGTAGATTTCAACCAGGGAGTCGACAAGGTCCTTAAGGGGCAGCCCGTGATGGTCCTTTGGTAAGGCGGCGTGGTTATTGGCCTCCCCTTCAGCATCGGTTCTACGACGCTTAGCGGAGCGGGATGAGTGGAAGACAGAGGTGGCAGGGTAAGGGTCGCCACTCTGCCCGCCTCCAATGGCAGTGAGAAACTCTCTGAGCCTTGCCGTACTATCTTGGAGTGACCCGAGGGACGTGTGGGCGGAAGATGAGATGACATCTTGAGGGGTCTCCTGGCCTAGGCCCCCGAGATGGCGCCAAACTTGTTGCCAGACCAAGCTCTGGCCCAGAAACATGTTCTCAAGAGTGGCTGGTACATTTTGATTAGTTTCTGTTTCTTCAGACCTTGCTCGCGTGTGGCACCTGTCATTGAACCCAGAGAGTGGTGAACTCACACAGTCGTTGGCTGAGATGCTCGATAGCCCCCGGACGCATCCCGGGCTTGTTCTTCACCTCGTCATAGACACATTCGGTCTCTGCATCTTAGCGTCAGTGGGTAACTGAATCTCTTAATCGGCGAGTGGGAGAACGCGGCACACCATTCTTGACGCATTGCGAGCACGGCTGCCGCCTCGTGCACTTCGCCTTCCGACGGCGACACGCCCGGCAGCTATGGTTCGAGACCCACGTCAGCCTCCCCCAAGCGGCCCACAATCCGGGCACGAGCACTCACGCGGGACCGTCTTCTTTGCTGACGGCATCGTCCTTGCGGCGCTGCCGTTGACGCCTGTGTTGGTTCTCGCTGTTCGGTTCTTGCTCGCCCGCCGAGTCGGAAGCTTCGTCGCCGTCGAAATTTTCGGACGCGTGGTGATTCATTGCAGCTCGTCCCCGCACAATGCAAGCTGCGCTTACCGGGAAAAGGACTACAGAGCGGGGACTAGGAGACTGGGTATCCTGTTCAAGGGCTACAGCGTGGCGGTCGAGGTCGAGTGCATGTCAAACGCCAGCACTGTCACCATTACCACTCTCGTCACATACGAAGTCAACCTTGCCGCTCCAGCCGCTTCTCACGAGCATATTTTCTCTCTCACTGGGGACCCCAGAGTGGTATGACGTGTGGGGAAGCAGGCCCTGCCGATCATTCTCTCCGCACGCCCCGCGATTTCAGGGCTTGTTCCCCACAGTAGTACCTGTATTGGGACTAGGCCATGCCAAACCCGCTGCCAAGCGGGCCAGTCACATTGGGAGGAACACAGCAACATGGACCCGCCGTCGGAAGGCGGAGGAGCTCCCGGACCGATCCCCGGAGGGTGTGCACTCAGCGCCCACAAGTTGGATCCCTGTCACTTCCAGGCTGATAATCCATCCTTGGCTCTGCATGGCTGGGCCGTCTGCTATTCCTTGTGACAATCCCCGTGGGGTGCGACGAACAAAGTCCGGGGCACGGAGATGATACGGCAGCAGACCCGGCTGGACTTGTTTAGCTCTGTCTGCTTCTCTATACCACCTCCGGGGGGGGGGTTCTGTATAATACATGATTCCTGCCTCCGCATTGCAGGAGGAAAACGCCTATCAATTCCGTTGCTCTTTCTCATTCTAAAGTCCACCCAGCAACACACCGCTCTTACTCCTTTTGAACAACGAACTAAAGAGTCTGGCATCATGAGCAAAGAGAGCGCCGAGGTGCAAGCGGGTCATGGCGAAATAGAGGCCGCGACGTCGACTCGTCCCAATATTCCGGAGAATCATCGCGATGAAGACGACGAAGTGAGACTCCCCGACCACCACCACCCCCCCTCCCCCGAGTCCTCAAGACTCCCTCACACTATCTGGGGGGAAGTCTCGTCCTGAGAATGATGTCGTCCCTCTGGGATACTCTTACTTACACGAACCATCACGTCTAGACCGCCGCCTACGCCGGCCGAGACGCCATCTACATCGACCCCGCCACCAACAAGAAGCTCTTCTGGTCCGTCAACCGCCACGTCCTAGTCTGCATGCTCGGCACCTACTTCTGCCAGTCGCTCGACAAGGGCACCCTGCAGTTCTCGTCCGTCATGGGCATCCGTGACGACGCGGGCCTCGACAACGGCCAGAAATTCTCCTGGCTCGGGACCATCCTCTACATGGGTGTCCTCGCGGGGGAATGGCCCGCCAACTTCCTCCTGCAGAAGCTACCCACTGCCAAGTTCTTGGCCGTCAATATCTTCCTTTGGGGTATAGTCGTGTCCTGCTCTGCCGCTGCCACGAGCTTTGCGCCGCTCATGGTGGTGCGGTTCTTTTTGGGTTTCTTCGAGGCTTGTGTGCAGCCAACTTTTATCATCATGTTCGTTGTCCCCTACTGCCCTGCTTCTAGCCTACTGAAGCCTCTCACTTCATCACTGAGTTCTGTGTACTAGGCGGGGGTTCTGGCTTACGCTAATATCCATCCTTTAGGACAGGGATGTGGGTGCGTATCTGCCCATGATTCCGTGGGCGAGCTCTAGCTGACTTCCATTTAAACACAGTACACTAGGTCGGAACAAGTCCTCCTGACCTCGGTATGGTACTGCATGCAAGGCGTGCAGCTCATGGTCCGTGTCGCCTCCATACCACTCACCTATCCCCCTCCGCCCTCCAATCGTTAAGCTAACTTTGCCCGCCACAGATCGGTGGCATCATCGCCTGGGGTGTAAGCCACTACACAGACGGCGTCATCTACTCCTGGCAGCTCCTATTTCTCGTCCTCGGCGTCGCTACCTGCGTCTGGGCCGTATTCGTCGGCTGGTGGCTCCCTGACTCGCCCATGAAGGCTAAGTGCTTCACCGAAGATGAGAAGCACCTACTGGTCGAGCGCGTGCGCGCCAACGAGACAGGCATCCAGAACCGCACGTACAAGCGGTACCAGATCATCGAGGCCGTCACGGACCCTGTCATCTGGTGCTACATTATGCTGCAGCTCACCTCCACACTTGTGATTGGTGGTCTGGGCGTGTTCTCTGGTCTCATCATCTCGTCGTTCGGCTTTGATTATTTGCAGACGCAGCTACTTAATATTGCGCAGGGTGCCCTTACAATCGTAATAATGGTCGGTAGTGCCTGGATAGTGTCCAAGACGGGCCAGACTGCGCTCGTTATGCATGTAAGTGGTGGTTATCCCTGATATTTACCATACCCGGCTATCTCCTACAGGAATAAATACTGACCTTCCCTCACCCGTTGATAGGGATTGAGTGTGTATGTTATCATGTTAACTTTCCGTTAACTTATTAACCGTGTTATTCCGAACAGTTTCACTGATCACTCGCAGGCTACCAATCATCGGCACTGCCATCATTTACTCATATCCCCCTACTCCGTCGAACAAGGTCGGCCTCCTCCTAGCATTTTACTGCACCCAGTTCTACCTAGCCAACGGCAACCTCATTTTCTCCATTCTCTCTCGAAACGTAGCTGGGCAGACCAAGAAGTCGACCACCCTGACGATCACCTTCGTGGCCTGGGCAGCCGGGAATATGACTGCACCCCAGGTTAGCCAATTTCTCACCCTCCGAACTGCAGCCTGTAAAGCAACATATTGATGCTCACAATATTCAAAATCTACGCAGATATTCCAGGACAGTGATGCCCCGCGCTACAAGAACGGCTTCACAGCCCACTTCTGTCTCTACGTCCTCTTCAACATCGTTCTGGTCATCATGCGCGTCCTTCTCATACGCCGCAACATGATAAAGCGCCGCGAAGCCGCTACCGAGGGCCGAGTTGGCGAGCAATCCATGGGCACCGAGGACCTCAAGAGCGAGGTCAAAGGGGAAGAGGCTATTTCGCATGCCAACGCCTTCTCGGATCTTACGGACAAAGAGAACCCCGACTTTAGATACGAGATTTGAGCGGGCCTTCATGACGTGTTGGGTTTTGTTGCCATAAGTTGATGCGCAGAGGATTTTGTGATGGAGGCTTGGGGTTCCCAGAGCTCTCCCTGATCGACTAAATTTATCCTAGTTATGAAATGGGTGGTGTGGCCTGTTTCATTCTGTTCATAGCGACCCATATCTCCTTGGGATCAGGGTAATTTTCCCACGTCAATAATGAGTCGCAAGTCAATGCGAGCGTTGATAGAAAGACGAATTTGCATTTTCTGGTTCGCTCCATCAGTGCAACCTCTGCTAAGCTTAGCCACATGCTCACGTATTAGCATATGGATAGACTCGGTATGGCGGCGCTCGTGTCATGTTCAGGATTGAGAACATAAAAGCGGAACTTGACCCAGCGTCGGTGATGTTCCTGGTCGTCTTAAGATCCAGTCCAGAGATACGTCGAGAAAGCCAGGCTCTTTAGAATACTGTTGCGGTGTTTACGGAAAATGGTTCAACCCATGATGCACCCCAGGGGCCCAAGATAGCTTAAATTAGCTCTACCATATCCCTTTGACCCAATTTAATTGTATCGGCATTTGCAGTCGCAATTCCCATATGGGCCGGCTTTCCCGGAGACGATGCACTACCCAGAAGTGTCAGCCGCCATTCTGGAACGTGATTCAACGTCGGAAACCCCTCACGCGAAGAGAGGTTGCACAGGAGAGACCGGAGACGAAAGGAGTGGAAGAAGGCTAGGGTGGAGGGGGAACAGGACCGTACCTTGGAGCCTTCACAATGGAGAGACCCGCTTCCACCTGCACATAGAGACGGGCAGTTGCCGTCAACCCAGAACGCGGCGCATGAGGGGCCGCTGGCCCTCCCATCGAGAGTCGAGGGAGCGGCCATGACAGCGGTGAGGGAGGCGATGAGTGCGAAGATGGAGAGACGCATGTTGTTTTTCCTTCCTTCAATATCCCTCCGTGAGTGTACAGGGTCCTTGCTGTAATAACTTTATCTTGGAACGCACTTTGACCGAGAGGCTCGATTTTGCGAGGATTTCTGTCAAAGGCGTTAACCGTCCCTTCTTGTACTTCGAGTCTTTTCTTCCAAAGCCCGTGAGTTTTCCGATCCCATAGATGCGGCTCCGGCCCTCGAATCTCTCCGCTTACCCTTGTGCCGCTCCAGCCTCGCCACCCCAACAGGCGGGTCTAGTGTGACCCGGCAGAAATATTGCATCCCCAGTACCATACTATATATAGTGTTTCTAATCTTCAACATGGGAGGACCCGGGAAATGGGAAACTCATGTCGCATTAAGCCTGAATATACTAACTGTCAATACCGCAGGGACGGTGTTCGTTTAACCGGGCCCTGTAGTTACACTGCATATTATGGAATGTCTATAAACTGGAACAGACTCATCCGGAAAGCCTCAGTCCCCCCGTCTCACTTATGGCTCTGCTGCTGGAGGCTCTCGGGGAGCATGCGGCTCTACCCTGAGGAATGTCGGCGGATGCGGCCCCCAGGTCCAAAGGTGCCTTCCTTATAGCGGAATGCGTCCATGTTTCTTTATCTGGAACATGGAGCGCTCGTGGAACAAACATTCCCGTCTGGGGAGCCTGGGAGACGCGGATCCAAGCCTTGGGACCGAATTTAGCGGGGAGGGTGGCATCCGGTCGCTGTTTTGCGATGTTTCGCCACCTCGGCTAGGCTTACTCACTGGACGGGGTCATCGGGGGTCCGAGAACTTGACTAGCCTGCTCCCAGGATCCCGCATATGCAGTCTTACACTGGGGGCCACAAAAGGGCACGGCCAAGTCGGAACGCGGAACACCTTCCGGAGGTAGTCGACATTGCAAGCGAAACCTATGTCTGATACAGCCTCCAGCGTTAGGTTGAGCCCGGGGTCGGCGTACAGACTCTCGAGCATGTAATTTCAAGACCACTTCTTCGCAATGGGGAAATAACTCGTATAAAAGTTCGGTAAGCTACTTGTTCATCTTTGCGAATGGCGGCGTAAAGGACGGGGACTCGTGCGCAATGTGGCCCGTCATGATATCTATCTAGGTCGTGATGAAGGTCTTTGTAAACCAACGAAAGTGAGGGCTCGCCGGGGACGTATTCTCCGTCCACTACGGGACCATATGCGAAGGTTATTCAGAACACGGAATGGTGAGGACTCGCCGGTCGCGGGCAGATCTCCAGCCATCGTGGCTGGTTATGTAGTGGATTATACAACCCCCACCCGTGAACTCTGATAGACGTGTAGTTCAATATCATCATTCTACCGAGCCTTCGAGGAAGGGTTTGCTCGCGGTAAGGGCGCCGACTCACGTCCGATGATACTTAAAAGGATGGATGTTCTCCCGAACCCAATCCAGGGCAAGCCGCTGATCCAAAAGCAGAGCGTTTGACGGCCCGCATTCGCTCTAGAATATTGACCCCGCAATCCAGCCGAGGGCGCTGAGTTTGTAATCGACCGTCACATAAATTACTCCTTGGCTTCCATCCTGGCTGTTCGTGGTTATTGGGCGGTTGGTATCGCCGCTGATACTGTAGGGCTGTCCCCAAACGTATAGGATTTATAGGGTCCCCCACGGAACCTGGATTTACTGATGTCCGCGTTGAAGCAGAAATCATGGGCCGTGGGCGAGCTAAAGAGGGACAGCGGCGCAGTTCGAATTACTAAAGCCACCCAAAATCCTTCCGCGTGTCAAATATTTTCAAGGGAACCACACCGTCAAGGACGAGACAGCCCTGGGTAAAGGCCGGTTAACCGTTCGCTCGCGGTGTGGTAAGCGCGCTGCCAGCCATCGTCCCTGAGGCGGTTTCCTCCTCCAGGGCGGTGTTAAATGACACCGCATTATTACTGACGAATGCTTCGACAAACTAATACGATACAAGGTTGGAAGCGGCAACGCGGCAACGAAGTCAAACGTGGAGAAAGTGATTTGTCATCCCGCAACCCACCATATCGCGTCATCAGCCCCGCGCTGTCGCAAATCTCGGGAAGCCCCCAATATCCTAATATCAACACTTCCGGCCTCAGTCTACTTTTCAACACCCTCAGCTTCAGTCTACTCTAACCAATCTCCCCCCCTCCCCCTCCCCAAAAAAACTTGACATCACAAGCTCTATAAATCGCATTCACGACTGCGAACATCGTATGACGTCGCTCCTGACCCGCCTTTTCCGCCCCTTCTCCTCGATGACTACCCCCGCGGCCCCTGCCAACGTACCCGAGGGCGCCCAGGTCGCCACCGTTGCGGCCGGCTGCTTCTGGGGCGTCGAACACGTCTACCGGAAGCAGTTTGGCGGCCAGGGCCTCCTAGATGCGAGGGTGGGCTATATCGGGGGCGCGACTGAGAACCCTTCGTACAGGGCCGTCTGTAGCGGGACCACCGGCCGTAAGTTTCCACTCCATGCCATCTTATAACCCCCTTTTTTCACAAGCGAGCGACCTCAGGGGCGCGAAGGGTAGTGTTTGGGAAAGTAAACTAACGAGCACTAGATGCTGAGGCCACACAGCTCATCTTCGACCCCACGAAACTATCCTACCGCTCCCTCCTCGAATTCTTCTACCGCATGCACGACCCCACGACCCTCAACTCCCAGGGCCCCGACCGGGGGCCCCAGTACCGCAGCGGCATCTTCTACCACTCGCCCGAGCAGGAGAGCACCGCGCGGGAGGTTACCCGGCTCGCGAACGAGAAGTGGTGGGGTGGTAAGATCGCCACGGAGGTGGTCGAGGCGGGCAAGTGGTGGGACGCCGAGGAGTACCACCAGCTTTATCTAGACAAGAACCCGTCCGGGTATGAGTGCCCGAGTCACTTCATCCGGAACTTTCCGCCCCTTTCGTGAGGCTCGTTTGTAGTTGGGGAGAGCCTGGGTTCAAGCGGTGGTAATGGAGTGAGGACGGGATGAGAGAGATTCGAGGACGCACGTAGAACATTGTTCGATGAAACCATTGCGCTTGATATGACTATTTCAGGATATATTTCTACATACAAAAGGACACTCTTGAGTAGGAGTTGGCTTCGCGATGTGCTCAAACGAACTCTATTGGGAGCGGAGATAACGAAGAACCAGTCCGCACCATCAAAACAACTCCTTCCAACCCCCAGAGTGCAAATTACTCCCCTAGCGTCCTAATCCCCTTACCATGGTATTCCACTTCCCCCAAAAGCACCCAGTTTACCTCCTCCTGTTCTGCTGCATCATCAGGATCTGCACCAGCCTCACAAAGATGTTGAGGAAGTCCAGCTCGAGTGAGATGCTCTCGTTCACGGGGTCCCTCTTGATGATGCCCCGCTCCGCCAGCCGCGCGTGGTGCATCACCTTCTGGACGTCGTACAGCGTGAACCCGCCGAAGAGGGCCAGCCCGCCGTAGAGCCAGATGTTCTCCGTGATCGCCAGGCTGCGCGCCGCCGTGGCGGGGATGACGAGGGGCGCGAGCCCAGAGGCAGCAACGATGCACGCGCCGGCGAGAAGAGGCCCGCCAATGTAGAGATACTTGTCCTCCTTGGCGGTGGCGCCGACGATGGAGAGGCCGCCCATCATGGCGACGGTGTAGAGGCCCGCGCGGGCAATGAGGGCGCCGGGAGCGTAGACGAGAAGGGGCGCAATGAAGGCGGCTTGCGTGGCGTTAAAGGCGGTCCAGAGGGCGTACTTGGGGACGTAGCTGGGTACTGTTAGCAGCTGGATATTTGCAAAAAAAAATAGACCGGGAATAAAGAGAGTAAAACTTACTTGGAGGGGTCAATAGACCGGGTGCCGATCATGGTTGCGAAGCTGAGGCCAAGACCACCGATAGCAACAATCCAAGGGTTCGTCACCATGATCCTGTACACGAACCCTGAGCTGACCATCTGCCTTGCCGTTAAGCCGATTATTCCAATCCCCAGCCCCGTGTGCAGGAATGTATCGTTCAAATACGCCCTCTCAAACGCCGGCATCGCCCCCTCCCTCGTCTCCCTGTTGAACACAACATTAATCGCCACCAGCGTGCCGCCAAAGATTGCCGCGCCCGTGAGTAGCTTCTTGGCTGTGTTTTGCGTCGTCTGCTCCTGGTGGTATGTGTAGTTCGACCCTTGCATGTAGGTCCTCGCACCGGAGCGCGCGAACGTGCCTCTCACGGCGAGGCTGTTACTGATGCGGCTGGAGGCGACTGGAGCGCGCGAGGTGAAGAAGGTCTGCGGTTTGGGAGCGCTGTGGAAGGGGCGGATGGCGGGCGAGCACTTAGAGGCGCGGGGGAGCGTCCTCGCGAGGGCGGCGCCCTGGCGGAGGGATGCTAGAAACGTCATTTTTGCTTTTATGTTTCGATTCCGATTAGGTAGTTGTCGTGGGATCGAAATGCCGATGGAGCGATGGAGGGTTTTCAGGGTGGGTGAAGCTTTTATTGGGAGGAGGTGGAGTTTGTGACGTTTGTTTGCCGGCAAGTTCGGTGAAAAGAGGCGTATTACTAAAACTCGATGAGCCACGTGTGGAAAGGCCTGGAAGCCGCCAGAGCTGAGAGTGACGGACCGCTGGCAGCTGGCACAAGTGGCGACTCTCGGAGTTTGTGGCTATCACCACCGTCGGGGCCGACAGTTTCAGGCCCACTACCCCTGCGCGTCGGCGTCGGTGCCTCGGTCGCCGCAACTACCCGGCAGCTCCCGGGGAAGACGAGTGTTTCCGGCCGTCGGAGTTGATCGAATGCGGGTGTGCACTCACCATGTACGCTACTGGCACCCGGCCACATCTGGCTGGGCCACGGGCCGGGGCCAGTTGGAATCGCACCGCCGAATGCCGACCGCCGGCTCCAACACGCCAACCGGAGGACGTGGGGCTCTCCTTAACACGACCTTTTGCTGCTTCCCGTGTCTCCTCCCGAAAAGACATGGCTGTTACCCATTAACCACTCCATTCGGCGCGGGGCGACCTGGACGGTTGGCCCCATTTCCATGGGACATCCAAACTAAGCATGGAACTAACATTGGCCTCTTCCCCCATTTGGGGCCGCGACCCCGGAGTGATCGTCCATATAACAGACCAGATATGCCCCTCTTCTCGTAATGTTGGCTCCCCGCGGGTCACTGAAATTAATATCCCGTATTACGCGAACCAACTGGTCCCGTCAGCGGGGACCGGCCCCAATATAACACGCTCGTTCCTCCGAACCGCGTCGCACTGCCTTGACGCTGCCCTACCGCCGGATCCGGCATCGCATGAAAAGGGGGAGTATTAAAGAAGGGAATGTTCCGCACCCTTCAAACTTAAACTCGTATTCATTCCAGCCATTTCACCCTAAGTAAGAAAACAGCGGGGTTACAGAAAGGGACCAGCACCCCCTCGCGTCGCTCATCTCGTTTTAACAGCGTCGTATTCCTTGCGCAGGGGTCGTCAGGGCGCCAAAGGAATAGCAACCCCGCCCGGCACAGCCCATTTCCCGAAACTGTGGGGTACTCCTCGCTCAGCTCACACGACCACTATCCTCTTCAAGGTGTCCGACCCTCCGAAGGAATCGACGACAGAAGTTTATTGAATTTTATACAGCTATAGAAGGGACGGGTAGTCTCTTTTCGAAAGATCAGTCTCTTGGGCGTTTCCGGCCGCTAATTTCAAGCTTGTCTGTCGTTCCGGCGATAGCAACCCTTTGGCATTTATTCTGCGTCAACGCAGCGCGAATCGCACAAACGGCGAGAAACGCGAGATGAGGATGTGGAGTATTCTACAGGCCGCGGCTGTCGCGAGCACGATATCAGCGTATATCATCCCCGAGACACGACATCCCGAGCAGAACCTCCTCAACCACCCGCGGCCACCGAATGAACAAACCGAAGATGAGCCAGATAGCCCTTCGTTCCTACGCCTACCAATCGATGGTCTGCTCTCCGGAGCTAAATCATTGCTCGAGGATATTTTGCACAATAATGGGGGAGAGCCAACGGCGCGGTGCTATTGCAGCGGCGGCGTGACGTGCTGCGAGGAAGCCGAGGGACCGGTGTGCAGTTACGGGTCGTGTGGTATCTGAAGGGATGCTCTCCGACTGGGAAGGCGATGAGATACCCTTTATTGGTGTATTAGGCGTTGGATACGGGGGCGTGGCGTTTTGGGCGGCTGGGTAGGGCTTGCATTTGTTGGATATGTCGAGTGGAAGAGGCGAGGACGTACTGGTTTCACTTTGTCGAACCTGCTGGCATATGTATGATAAATTGTTATTGCTAGGACACGCGAATTTAAACTTCGGGCACACACGGCTTCGGAATCCTCCCTGCACTTTCTTCTCAGGACCGGTCCATTACCTGCTAACCGCCCTCCCCTCCTCTTTCCCCTTTTACTAGCCTCAAGGGTTTAGCGAATGTGATTCGCAAATTCCGCTCCATGACACGGACATTCGAGTAGCCGAAGGAAAGGCGAGACCCACTGGACTACAGGCGGAGAAAATACACTGTTATGCGTCTAACCCAGACCTCCGGGGAGGAGCGCTACTGGGCCCAGGCTGTGTCATCCTGGTAAATCCACCTGATGACCCGCCCAACAGCAGAGGTGGGCCCCTCGGGCGGGTAGCGCAAACGGGATGGCGTTCATGGGTGAGCAAGGTTCAGCTCGTGTCCGAGACGATCCGGAACATGCCCGACTGGGTATGGTACGGCTACGGCTGTAAATCTCCGATTGGCAACTTCCGGGGCGCCCACCATGCGCCACAGGATACCAATCTCTTTACAGCCATGGCGCCCCGTGTTAAATCTCCCCATGACGACAACGTCTACCATGATCGGATCACGTCGCCTCTCATATGGATACTCTCAAAATCAGGTAAGACCTGGTCTAGAAAGACTAAGGTAAAGACTAGAACCGAGGCGGGAAGGAGCGAGATCGCCGTAGGAACAGCTCCGGTACTGCGGTATAAACTCCCAACAAAAGAAAGCAAAATGGTTGGGAAACTTGGTCCCTGAGCACTTGCGTCAACATCAGAGATTGGTAATACCGAGACGATGCCATCCGACCGCCTTGCAATCCGAGGTCACGCTGAGCGGTATGGAGGGCATTATGCGGACCCAAACTGATAAGATGGGGTTGCGGACCGGGACGGTCTCTGCTAGGGATGAGAGCTCGGAAGGGCAGCATCTTCCGCGACTTCATGTAAGAGACTGAATCGTGTTTACGATGAAGGCGGCTCCATTCTGTTGAATCGCTCCCGATTCATATAGCCAGATCCTGTTGATGATCCTCCGACGGCTCTCACACTCTTCCAAACGCCAAGATGCACATCGACCCAAAGCCCACACCCAACCAACCACTTACTTCAACAGAGAGCCCCCCTTCTTCCCCCGGGGCTATCCCATCTCACCCCTCACACCATCCTCCCATTCCGCTGCTCAATCGTCACATCGTTCGCCACCTTTGTACCCTCCGTCCCCCTAGTATTAACCCGCTCCAACCCATCCTCATCCTGCGCTGGATTAACCGCCCCATAATTCAGTACCGTCAACAACTTAAATAGACCCCAGGCCAGCAGTGCCCCCAAGAATGGTCCAACCCAATAAATCCAATGATACCCCACAAACCCCGCCACGACCGCCGGTCCGAAGCTCCGGGCCGGGTTGACAGAGGTTCCCGTGAGGGGCACGCCGACCATGTGGCACATGAAGATGGCGAGACCAATGCCTAGGGGCGCGATATAGGTGGCGCGGTGCTTCTCGACGGCGAGGAGGTAAACAACGAAGACGAGCTCGGCGGTGAGGAAGACCTCGATGAAGAGGCCCTGGACGACGGAGACGCCGAGGCCGAGCTTGTTGGCGACCTGGAGGGGTCCCGGGATGAGCCCGTCCGTAAGGCCCGCGGCCGCGATCCCGCCCACAATCTGCGCTATGAAGACGATGACGAAGCGCAGTGGGGTAATCGTTCCCACGAGCATGAGCGCAAGGGACACCTATCCACATCACTATTAGCATCCTGTCGCAACATCCACAGGCACCCTACCAAGCCAAGTAAGGTAGAACTCACAGCAGGGTTAAACATGCCCCCCGAGATCCGATAAAAAGCCCACACATTCGCCGCCAGCGCGCCCCCGAAAGCAGACGCCACGAAAAGCACCTGGGCGGCAGTGGGCGGGCGGTCCGCGGCGGCGTCGACGTTGAGGACGGCTTGGGTGGCGGCAAAGGCGAGGAAGAGGAACATGAAGGTGCCGCAGAACTCGGCGAGGGCGGCAACGACCTCATTGCGGACGGGGTGGGTCATGCCGAGAGTGCGGCCGCGCTCGACCGGGTCGTGGAGGGGGGGAAAGCTCAGCCTACGGGGCATGGCGGTAGCGTTCGGCAGGTATTTGTGGTAGTGACTGTGACCTTACGGCGTATAATGGGTGTTATCGAAGGGGGCAGTGAGGTTCTGGTAGAGATCGGGAGACCGGGGGGTATCGAAGGGGCCAGAAGGCGCAACGGACAGTCAGGAGCTCCTTATATGCCCTCATCCCTTGCTCACGCCTGGAGGGCCTCCCAGTCCGTCGGCACTACGCAATTGCTCCTCATTAGACGGACCCATCTACCTCCCTTCCCGTCGAATACCACGGCTCAAGTTGAGATACCTGTCGCAACTCAGATCTTACACTGGACACCACGTGCTCCTCAAAATGACATGACCCCCCGACCCAGACGTCATCACTCGCGGAGGAGTGGTCCGTCCAGTATCCCTTGCAGACGGCCGCGGCCACGCTCCGCTTGCTGAAAAAAGCCTCGGCGCCTCGAGATTTTAGCTCAATTGAGGCGTTCGCGCCCTTGGGGGATCAGGTATCGGGCATAGGGATGTGTAAGTAGATTGAGGCTCGGGGACCATTGAGCCGACGAGATTGTGTCACGCAATTGGCTTTCTTCTTCGTATCTATGGCTCGAGCTGGACGTCAGTGTTATGTGTTTGGTATTGGCGTGTGCTGTTGAGGGTCGGAGTACTGGAGTGCGCCAGTGCTTTCGAGTGCGGACGCCGTGGTGGGGGAGATGCCTTTGAAAGCCGGCGGTATGGAAGACTAATGGGCGGCAGTATGCGAGTCAGGAAGTCAGGAAACACTGAGACCCTGCTTAATACAACCGTAAAGTGGCGAGAGTGCCAGTCTGAGACCTCCTCGATATTCCAAAATAGCGGAGCGACACCTTGTAAGGCTCCTTCAAGACCCCGTCAGACCTGCATACCACCGCAGCGGCAGGTGACGACACCCGTGCTCACACTCCTCCACGCTTTTCACCCCATCCAATAAGCATGTTTCACACAATCTCTCTCCCTTCCAATAGAAGCGCCTCCGGACTTCATTTGCGAGTCCCTTTTGCGGAAAGGGCCGTGTCTCGGACGAATGGGACGGAGCCGGCAGGCCCGGAAGGGAGTGCGCAGGCCGCCACCCGAGGGAACCTTCTACAAAAACCTGCATGTTGTGAGCTGCTCGTCATATGAGCGGTTCCGCTGTCCTTGGGACGGCTGAATGTGCGGGTGGGGGTTCTTCGGATCGCAGAGGTCAATGGAGCTTTCCAGGAAGGTCCCGGATAAAATATACCTCGTTCCAGAAGCCATTGAAAGTCCAGGAAGCGAACTGGTGTCCCAGTCTGTGGAGTATTCCAAATAAAAGGACATGGCTGCTGCTCAGCCATGACGGTGGGGGTTCCCATTGGCGAGAGCGAAGATGGGGCGGACTGGAGGGGGTCCAGCTCCAAGGCGCCGGGCAGGGACAACCCACCCACGTCTGAACATTCAATGCGGATGTGCACATGACCCTGGTCGTCCCGGGCGATGCGATTCGAGATGCCCTTTCGGGCCAGGAACCGAGAAAAGCGTGCATTGGAGCGGCAGCATGACGCTGACCAATGTTTTGCCACCAGGCATTGCTGGGTGCTCATTACTAATCGCTACTGCGGCTCCGAATCGGTGAGTGCATCTCTTGCATGGAAGAAATGGCGCACCGGCATTCCTTCTGCCGCCCTGTGGCACACAGGCGATGCAGCCCCCTGTCAAGCTCCTCGCCCCATCTCATTCATCCCAGCAATCAACTTTGAGAGCTGGAGTTTCAGGCTCCATAAAGTTCCTCTCTTTAAACATCAAGATGCGGCGAATAGCTTTCCGCCCAGGCTCATGCGAAACTCAAGACGGTCGCCGCAGGCGGCACCGATGCGGAGACTTGGCTTATCCCCGAACCTGATGCCAAGCAATAGTACGGCGGGACAAGAGGCCCGAGCTAAAAGAATGGGGAAGCTGGAATTTCTCGCCACTTTGCCCCCAGATTGATAACCAGGATCTTGGGCCTATATCGGCGGCCTACATCGGTTCTCAACACCGGTAATTCTCTCGAGGAGAAAGCCATGTGCATCTCCCCCACGTACCTGGAAATCCTCACCCTTTCCAGACACAATTTTTAATAATGCCAGAGATTACGGAGAGCGGGAGGAGTTCTAACTCTCTGCTGACAAAGCCCGCCATAATCGCCGATAGCGCCGCCCGCTGAACAAAAACGCGGTGGAACCGCACCTTGGGGCCAGCCCGCCCAATCGCCTTACCCGGGAACCCAAGCTTCCGGCCGAAAACCCTCTCCAACCCGAGCTAGAATCTTAACGCCGGAACAGAGGCTAGTCACATTATTAGCTTCCTTTATTCCCGTCACCCCGCCCTCGTCCGCGTCGCCGTAACACGACCCTTACTCCTGGAAAACGACCCTCAACTTCGAGGAACCTGCAACACAAAGAGGGGAAGACGAAACCCTCCTTTTATGACCCACCACAAAAGTCGCGCGCCGAACCTCTGACCCACCCCTCGCCTCCGGAGACGCCAAGAACATCGCCTCGCCTCCCCTCGTCGCGAAAAGGACCCTCACGAAAGAAACGAGAATATGGACACAGACGCGCCCGACGCGCCGGCGGCGGCTCCAGACCCCGTCCCGCCCTTCACCGTCCTCGAGCCGGGGACCGCCGCCCCGCAGTCCGTCCCCTCGACTGCGGGCCAACCCCCTTCCGGCCCCGCCGCCCTCAACCCGCGCAGCTGCGTCACCTGCCGTCGCCGCAAGGTGCGCTGCGACAAGCGCATGCCGTGCACTAACTGCCGCCGCAATCACATCCAGTGCATCTTCCCGGCCCCGGGCCGCGCGCCCCGGCGTCCGCGACCCCGCGACCCCCTCGCCCCTTCTTCACAGCCCGGTAGCAGCAGTTCAAATAAGAGGGAGTCGGAGCTGCTGGACAGGCTGAGGAAGCTCGAGGGGATTGTGGAGGAGTTAAGCGGGCAGATTGAGGGAGAGAGGGGGGGTAGTGCGTCGACGGAATCGCCGGAGGGCCCAGGAGGTGGTGGTGAGGAGTCCGCGCCAGGGTATCTGGGGGCGCATGGGATGGGGGGTGGAGGGGCGCTGTTGATTGGGGATGAGAACGCGACGGGGCTGTCGGGGGCGGCAAGCTCGGGGCCCCCGCCTTCGTATGAGGCGAATGCGAGTCTATATAAGCAGTTTGGGAGGCTGGTGGTTAACAAGGGGAGGGGACGGTATATCAGCAGTGCCTTCTGGTCCAGGGTGAAGGACGAGGTGAGCTCCCTTCTGCTGACCACGTAGGGAGCGGGTGGCTGATGGGTTGCAGCTTGATGACGTGCGCAGCGGCGTGCACACACTTTCAGATGAGACGGACTACTCCTCCCCCGAGGAAGGCGAGCCGTCGAAGCCTGAGGAGGATCCCAGCCACGAGTCCTTCATCTTCGGGTACAGGTCCGCGAGCCTGGACCTCTCGTCCTTCTACCCCTCCCCTACACATGCACTCCGCTTGTGGCAGATCTACCAGTATAACGTGGAGCCAACGCTAAAGATTATCCACGTCCCAACCGTCGACAAGCTATTCCGCGATCTAAGCTCCGGCTCGGCCGTATCGCCGCGAGAAGAGCCCCTCGTCTTCACGATCTTCTACGCAGCTATTGTGTCCCTAGAAGATGACGAGGTTAGCCCCCTCCCCCCATCTCCCCCCC